>BQNB010052783.1:0-40319 GCA_026074375.1 Tanacetum coccineum | reverse complement strand
AGTCCTTGGTTATTTCTTGTATAAAATTCGGCCAAGTGGGTTAACATATGATGATATTTAGTAAATTTTGGGTATTGGGTATAAAGTGGGTATTTGTTGAAGCGTAGAAAAGTTTTGGTGGTTCCGGGTATGCCTAAACGTATTTTATTGCGAAACGTAATTTTAATTTACGTAACCAACAAAAATAAAATATAAAAGTTAATTATTACTTTTGAAAAAATAATATAATGATTGCTTGACGAAAACTTTAATTCGTTTGGTGTCCGTTTACATTAATTGATAATTTATAGCTTACGCGATTTAACTTAATTATTATAATTAAAAGTAAATGCATACGAAAAAAAAAATTTATTAGTAAAATATATGACGTTGTAAATGACCTGAAAATACGGAATGTTACAGTCTCCTCCGGTTAGAAGAGCCTTGTCCTCAAGGCTCAAGTTGCGGCACTTTGAGGAAGGTACGGGTTCGGAGAAAAAGATGCGGATATTTCTTCCGGAATAATGTTGATGAAGAGGTGTAGATACGGTCGGTGAACAGTAACCCCCAACGGTTACTTTTCCCCTTTTTTATTCAAAATTTTCTCCTCCATTTCTCCATACAACACTTAATCTTTCACTTACATTTTCTCTTATCCAATCCTCAAAAATGTTGCACATCATCACGATCTTGGCGATGGCGACCGCGATAGCACTCGGCATTTATCTTGCCTACTTCCCATACGAAGAAGGATAAAGGATATTCAGTATTTGGCAATGGTTCTAGCGGTTCTCGTGCCGGTCATTATCCTTGCTATTGGCGTGGATCTATGCTTGAAGGACTAGATACTATGGTTAAGTTGGTGAGGGTCTTTAATAATACGATAATATCCTTTAATGTTCTTAATGTAAGTCTTATTTGCTAAGATAATATGGCAATTACATCTTTTTGTATTTTTATTTATGCCTTTCGATAATTTCGATACCACTCTGGTAATACGTTTGCATATCTCCCTTAGCTAACTTGATTAAACCTTGGGTGTTTCAAGATTTTGTGATGTTGTATGGTAATATTATTGTTGCGAACCAATGCTCTCGGCTCCTATGGGCTATTTGGTTCCCCATCTTAACTTGTCAGTTATAACATTTTCCTCTCTAGGTGACGGATTTCATACTTATGATGGCATTACCAATACTAAGTATTGTGTCAACGTTGAATAGGTGATTTAGTAATTTCCCTAATGGCGAGCAAATTTGATATCGAATTGTCCTAAGGCGACTAGCGATGTGTCTTGGCTTCGTGGCTTTGGTATAAGATGACGTCGGCTTTATAGTAAGGTGGAGTAAAGGTCTGCTTAGTTGTTATGGTACAAATTTCAAATTTTCCAAAGTAACGCGTCTATGAATACGTACACAAAACTTGAGATATAATTGAACAAGGATGTTTCTTGATAAGAAAGTTTTAAGATGACTACTCTCAGCATGGGCATGGTTCTTCCTGAATTATACATAGGTGATCAAGTTATGTATATTTGAGGACTAACGATGCAATGCTCATTTTGTCAAAATAGTGTTATGTTTTCATGAGATTTGAGAGAGTGACTTGTATAACTAAAATAGAGATTTTACAAAGTAACAGTGCGAAATGAAAAGCTCATGGCATAAATGAATGATGGTATCGTGTAAGAGAAAAAAGAAAGTAGCTCATATATATATGGGTATTCTCATATAATATCAGTATTGGTGCTCAAGGAAGCAAATGAGAAATCAGGAAGTACGCAATAATCGAAGTGGTCAATATTTATATATATGACCGATATCATGTAAATAGAAAGACGTCATATGATAGACATAAGAGAACGAAATCATAGTCTAGTATTAAATACTCATTATCCATGTAATAGTAGTAGGGATGCAAAAGAGAGCATATAAGTTACCCTGATAGTCAAGCCGCGCGGACATCGGATAAAACAAGAAAGACTCTATATTGTGAAAAACCATGGTCATAGTCTAGGTTTGAAAACGATCCTAGTGTCTCTATGACTTCAGCTCTGATACCATCAGTAACACCCCAAAAATCGGACAACGCACGGAATGGTAATTTGGGGTGCTACTTCCTGGGCACAAAACACAAGTCACGGGGAAAACGACTCGAAAGAGACGTTTAAAAATGTCACATTCAATTTTTAGTAAAAATGTCAGAGTTACACAGGTTCGCAATTTATAATGTATTGAGAAAACAATGTCCAAACGTTTAGTCAAATAGTACACAATATAGTTAAGCCTTCAAAATAATATAAATAAAAAAAGGATATATATATATTATCTATATAGTTATTATATTATATATATATATATATATATATATATATATATATATATATCCGCGCGACTCGAATGCTCCCAATGCTCCACTAGCAAAATAGTAACCTGAAAATACATGCTAAAACGTCAACAATAATGTTGGTGAATTCATAGGTTTAAGTAAAAAGTATATTTAAAATAGGTTAAGAAAAATTCAGAAGTAAAAGTATGTTCGTTACAACAATTAAAAGTGTTTTTCCGAAATCCATCCGAAATCCAATAGTGATCAGTAAATCAAGAGTATTTAAAAGTGGACCCACAGATCGAAGTAATTGTGGACTAAGTACATTATCTAAGTCCAAAACAAGTAATGTGATGACAAGGAAACACATTACACCAAGTCAAAATTTATTATTATTGGCACTAAGCCACATTACACCGAATGCCTAACGTACTTCCAATCAATATATTGGAATGCCCACAAAGTAAATATAGGATGCTTGCCAACACCCGGACACCTCTCAATGTTAAATGCACCTGATCAAACTAGTGACCCAAGGAAAGGTGGGGATTGTCAGTCCCGATAGATCTATCCATAACACTAGCGCTCGACTAAATAGTCAATTGACGGTTCATATAAATAGGGGACTTCACGGCAATAAGGTACCTTAGGCATTACTAATCAGCAGTAATCTTGGATAGCATCACTTTGAAAAACACTGTGTGTCCAATTGTAAAACAACAATGGTAATTCACCCGTATATTTTGTAAAACAAGTTTGTATGAAAAAGGGGCGTATGAACTCCAAAGAATTGAAAGGTAATTGTACTGTAGTAAAATATACAAGTTGTAAACGAGCATGTATTCCCCTCGCGGGTTTATAAAACATTGAAAAGATTGAAATGCGAGACTATGAACTCACAAAGTATTGAAAGGTAAGTAACTGTAGGTAAAAAAATACAAGTTTGTAACGAGCATGTATTCCCCTCGCGGGTTTATAAAACATTGAAAAAAAAGATTAAAAGCGAGACTTATGACACTCACCAAAGTGTATTGAAATTATTGTAATTGTAATAAAATATACAAGTTTGTAAAACAGAGCATTGTATTTCCCCCAAAACAGTTTAAACAATAAAAAATTGGGACTATGAACTCACCTTGAGTGAATGAGTGATCGAGGTATAACAGAAAATGCGTCGCGATAAAGACGCAAAGCAACCTAATTAAATATAGGTCGCATAAGTACTAAACACTTTGATTATTTATAGGTCGTATAGCTCATCATACTATCGTTCGGGCTATCATAATTAAGAGGTCGTGTAGTGAACGTATGAGGAGCTAGGACACTTTAAATCGTAAATCCAACAACTCGTCGATACGCCACCCCGACGAGGCCTCATTAAGGAACTCCCTAGTAATATAGTACTTTGATTAAACTAATACTACATATAGGTCTATATAGTTCAATCACCATCTAATTGTGTTTGTGAAATAATGATTAAATCCCATTTGACAAATAAATGCCATGTATTAAAGCTCGTATAATCGTTAAATAGTTCAATCGCCTTTGTAAAATAACATTTATAAAGTTTAAAACAAGTATAAATATTATTTAAGTGATTCCAAAATGTTTCGCAAAAATTTATAAAAAAAAAACGAACCAACACTATTCATCTCAGGAAATAGTGTCTAGTTTACAAAATATACATCCGAAAATTATGAAAATCGGCAGGTTTATGTAAAATGTCGTTCCGAACAACTTTGTAGTTTTACATTTCGACTCAATCAGACCCGAAGGCCCTCGAAAATGAGCTTCAGCAGCTGCTGAAGCGTGCACAGTTTTTCAGCTTATATATATAATGTTCGATAACTTTGAAACGTCGTATCTTACTCTTGTTGTAACTTCGTTTTTAGATGATTCTATCGAGTACGTCTTCGTAATTAAAAGTTTTATAATTATTTTCCAAAAATGTATCTGTTGTGAAACGTAACTTTTATAAAATTAATTTTATAAAAGTTTAATTAACGTATAACTTGTAAACTATGTATCTTCTTCGTTATAAATCCGTTTTTTGAGTTTCTTATCTTTTTGGAATCGTCCATAATGTGGTAGAATTTTTTAATAAAAATATAAATAATAAGATGATTTACACGAATTTTGGACAGAAACTGGTTGGACTTTGATAACCCATTTACATGTTAAAATCCTAAATGGTGATTTAGTTATATAGAACAGTAAACACATAAAAATGAACTAAAGTAAAGACATGAAAGGTTTTTAGATAAACCTTAATGAAGATGTAGTGTGATAACCAAAGTATCTAAACCCCTTGTTTAGATAAAAACCAAAGCTTTAAATTATGAAATCCAAGATAGGTTAAAACCTAATCTTACTTTCTTTGCTTCAATACTTGCAATGTGTTGAAACCAAGGCTTGCAAACACCTTAGTATATCTTAGAGAATGATGTGTGATGGCTTGAATATGTTGAAGAAAAATTTGTATGGATTATGTAAAGGGGGTTTGTTTGCCGTGAGCTTAAGGAGTGAAAGAGAGGAGTTTTGTGAAAATTTTACTAAGTGTTTATACTTGAATCACTAGTATACATGTATATATAGGATAAGTATTTGTCAAAAATTTCTCAAGAAGGGTCAATGGTCAAAGGGGGGAAATTCGGTCAAGGGGACAATGGGAGGGTTTTAGGGATTCTTGCTTTCTTGTCTTGAGTCAAAGTAACAAGGTATGGCTAGGTATTAATGAGCAAGTGAAGTACATTGACCAAATGGAAGAGTTTTCTTATATTTCTTGTATATATTGCAAAAATTTCGGCATACACATGATATATATGATATATTTTGTAACTTTTATGTATTGGGTATAAATGTGGGTATTTGTTGAAGCGTAGAAAAGTTTTGTGGTCCGTGTGTTGCGTAAACAATTTATCCTGCGCAACTAAATCAAAATTACTAACCAATATAAATAAAAAATAAACTAAGTTAATAAATATACTCAAAATAATTATTAACACCTGTCTTGATGTAAACATTATTTGTTTTGGATGTCCGTTTATGCTAAACGATAATTTTTAACTTACGCGATTTAACTATTAAAAATAAAAGTAAACGCGTACGAAAAGAAAAATAAATAATGTAGTAAAATAGATGACGTCGTAAATGACCTGAAAATTCGGAATGTTACAGTCTTCCTCCGGTAGAAAAGGCCTTGTCCACAAGGCTCAAGTTGCGGCCACTTGAGGAATGTACAGGTTCGGATTTAAAAAGATGCGGATAAATTTTCTTCCGAAATAATGTTTGATGAAGAGGTGGTGTAGATAATTTATTATTATTATTATGTATTAATCAAAAATTATAGTTTTATTTTTATAAACAGTGCCCCCACGGTCCGGTGAACAGTAACCCCACGGTTACTTTTCCCCTCTTTTTATACAAACTTATCTCCTCCATTTCTCCAACAACACTTAATCTTTCACTTACAATTTCATTTATCCAATCCTCAAAAAGTTGCACATCATCACGATCCTTAGGCGATGGCGACCGCTGATAGCCCTGCGGCATTTTAATCTTGTCCTACTTCCCATGACGAAGAAGGATTTCATTATATGCATTGTTTCTAGCGTTTCTGCGTGCCGGTCATATTGCTTGTCTATTGGCGAGGATCTATGCTTGAAGGACTAACATACTATGGTTATGGGAGGGTTTGTAATAAACTTGTATTTCCTTAAGTTCTTATGTAATCTTATTTCTAAGATAATATGGCAATAAATCTTTTTGTTATTTTTATTTTATGCCTTCGAAATTTCGATAACCACGCTTGTAATTCGTTTAGCATTTCCTTCTAAATTTGATTTAACTTGAGTTTGTTTCAAGAATTTTGATGATGTGGTGTAATATTTAATTGTTGCGACCAAGGCTCGTGCTCCTAGGGGCTTATTTGATCTTCAGCATAACTTGTCAGATATAACATTTTCCTCTCTAGGTGTACGTATTTCATACTTATGATGCATTAACCAATACTAAGTAAATTGTGTCAACGTCGAGAAATAGGTGATTTAGTTAATTTCCTAAATGGCGAGCAAATTTGTATATCGAATTGTCCTATAGAGCGACTAGCGATGTGTCTTGGCATCGTGGCTTAGGTATAAGATGAAACGTCGGCTTTAATAGTAAGGTGGAGTAAAGGTCTTGCTTAGATGTTATTGTAACTAATTCAAATTCCAAAAGAAAACGCTCTTATTGATACGTTTACACAAAACTTGAATATAAATTAAAAGATGTTTCTTGATAAGAAGTTTAAAAAGACTACTCTCAGCATGGGCATGGGTTCTTCCAGAATTATACATAGGTGATCAAGTTATGTATATTTTGAGGAACTAACGATGCCAATGCTCATTTAGTCAAAATAGTGTTATGTTTTCATAGATTTTGATGAGAGTGACATGTATAACTCAAATAGAGATTTAAAGTAACATTTGCAAATGAAAAAGCCTCATGGTCTCTCTAAATCTAAATATGATTGTAACGTGAAGAAAAAAAGAAAGTAGCACATATATAAAAGTGTATTCTCATATAATATCAAGTATTGGTTAGCTCCAAGGAAGCAAATGAGAAATCATGAATTACGCGCAATAATGCGAAGTGGTCAATATTATATATATGAACCTATATCATGATAATTAGAAAGACGTCAGTATGATAGACATAAGAGAAGATCATAGTCCTAGTATAAAAACTCACATTATCCATGTACTAGAGTAGGGATTGCAAAAAGAGCATATAAGTTTACCTGAGATCAAGCGCGCGCGAACATCGGATAAAACAAGGAAAGACTCTATATTTTGAAAAACATGGTCATAGTCTAGGTTTTGAAAACGACCTAGTTCTCTATGACTTCAGCTCTGATACCATCTGTAACACCCCCAAAAATCAGGACAACGCAGCTTAAATGGTAATATTGTGGTGATACTTTCAGCGGCACAAAACACACGTCACGGAAAACGACCTGAAAGAGACGTTATTATAAAATGTCACCTTCAATTAGTAAAAATGTCTGAGTTACACAGGTTCTATTTATAATGTATTAGAAAACATTGTCAAATGGTACTCAAGTTATTAAGCCTTCAAAAATATATTATATAGTATGATATAATATATAATATATATATATAGTATATTAAAATATATATATATATATATCCAGCGCGACTCGAATCTGCCCCCCAATGCTCCACTAGCAAAATAGTAACCTGAAAATACATGCTAAAACTTCACAATATTGTTGGTGAATTCAATAGGTTTTAAGTAAAAAGTAGTATTGACATAGTTTTAAGAAATATTTCAGAAGAAAAAGTAGCGTTACAACATTTTAAAAAAGTGTTATTCCCGTAATCCACCTAAATCCAAGTAGTGATTCAGTAAATCAAGAAGTATTTAAAAGTAGGACCACAAGATCGAAGTAATGGGACTAATACATATTCCGAGAGTCCAAAACAAGTAATGTAGACAAGGGAAACACATTCACCAAGTCTAAATATATATTATTGCACTAAGCTCATGACACCGAAGCCTTAACGTACTTCAATCAATAGATTGGAATGCCCCACAAAAGTAATATAGGATGCTTGCCAACACCCGGACACCTCTAAATGTTAAATTGCACCTTGATTCAAACTAGTGATTCCAAGGAAAGGTGGGGATTGTCAGTCCCGATAGATCTATCCACAACACTAGCGCTCACTATAATAGCAATTGACGGTTCATGATAAATAGGGACTTCACGGCAATAAGGTAACTTAGGCATTAATAATCAGACAGTAATCTGGATAGCAT
This sequence comes from Tanacetum coccineum, assembly GCA_026074375.1. Lineage (NCBI taxonomy): Eukaryota > Viridiplantae > Streptophyta > Magnoliopsida > Asterales > Asteraceae > Tanacetum > Tanacetum coccineum. Next base: position 32,192 of record BQNB010052783.1, on the reverse strand, counting down.
ACACTTTGAAAAACACTTGTGGTCCAAACTAGTAAAACAAGCAATGTAATTCACCCCGTAGATTTTGTAAAACAATTGTAGAAAAAGGGGCTATGAAACTCACAAAGTATTGAAAGGTAATTGTACTGTAGTAAAATATACAAGTTTGTAAACGAGCATGTATTCCCCTCGCGGGTTTATAAAACATTGAAAAGATTGAAATGCGAGACTATGACTCACAAAGTATTGAAAGGTAATTGTACTGTAGTAAAATATACAAGTTTGTAAACGAGCATGTATTCCCCTCGCGGGTTTATAAAACATTGAAAAGATTGAAATGCGAGACTATGAACTCACAAAGTATTGAAAGGTAATTGTATTGTAGTAAAATATACAAGTTTGTAAACGAGCATGTATTCTCCCCCAAAACAGTTAAAACAAAGTAAAATAGGGGCTATGAAACTCACCTTAAGTGAATGAGTGATCGAGGTATAACAGAAAATGCGTCGCGATAAAGACGCAAAGCAACCTAATTAAATATAGGTCGCATAAGTACTAAACACTTTGATTATTTATAGGTCGTATAGCTCATCATACTATCGTTCGTAGCATAGTCATACTTAAGAGGTCTGTGTATGTAGTAACGGTAGAGAGGAGCTATGACACTTTAAATCGTAAATCCAGCAACTCGTCGATACGCCACCCCGAAGAGGCCTCATTATGAAACTCCCTGTAATATAGTACTTTGATTAAACTAATACCACATATAGGTCTATATAGCTCAATCACCATCTAATTGTGTTTGTGAAATAATGATTAAATCCCGATTTGACAAATAAATGCCCATGTTTAAAGTGTCTCGGTAATAATCGTTAAATAGTTCAATCGCCTTTGGTATAGAATAACATTTATAAAGTTTTAAAACAAGTATAAATATTTTTATTTAAGTGATTCCAAAAATGTTTCCAAAAATTTATAAACAAATACGAACCAACACTATTCATCGTCAGGAATAGGTGTCAGTTTCCAAAATATAGCATCCGAAAATTATGGAAGAAACGGCAGGTTAATGTAAAATGCTGTTCCGAACAACTTGAGTTTTACATTTTCGACTCAATCAACCCGAAGGCCCTCGAAAATGAGCTTCAGCAGCTGCTGAAGCGTGCACAGTTTTTCAGCTTATATATATAATGTTCGATAACTTTGAAACGTCGTATCTTACTCGTTTTAACTCGTTTTAGTGATTCATACTTTCGAGTACTTCTCGGAATTAAAAGTTTTATAATTATTTTTCCATAATAATGTAATCTATTGTGAACAGTAAATTTTATAAAATTAGTTTTATAAAAGTTTAATTAACGTATAAGTAAACTATGTATCTTCTTCGTTATAAATCCGTTTTTCGAGTTTCTTATCTTTTTGGAATCGTCATGATGTGTAGAATTTTATAAAAATATAAAATAAAATGTATTAACACAATTTTAGGACAAAACTTGGTGTGACTTGATAACTCACATTACATGTTAAAATCCTAAATGGTGATTTAGTTATATAGAACATGTAAACACATAAAAAATGAATAAAGTAAAGACATGAAAGGTTTTTAGATAACCTTAATGAGATGTAGTGTGATGAACCAAAGTATCTAAACCCCTTGTTTAGATATAAAACCAAAGCTTGAAATTATGAAATCCTAGATTAGGTTATAAACCTTAATCTTACTTTCTTTGCTTCAATACTTGCAAATGGTTAACTAAGGCTTGGCACACCTTAGAATATCTTAGAAGATGTTGTAATGGCTTTAATATGTTGAAGAAAATTTGTATGATTATGTAAATGGGCTTGTTTGCCGTAGCTTAAGGAGTGAAAGAATGATGAGTTTTTGTGAAAATTTTTACTAAGTGTTTATTACTTGAATCACTATTATACATGTATATATAGGATAAGTATTTGTCAAAAATTGTCTCAGAAGGGTCAAATTGTCAAATGGGGAAATTCGGTCCATAGGGGTGAAATTGGAGGTTTTTATGGATTCTTCTTTCCCTTGTCTGAGTCAAAGTAACAAGGTATGGCTGGTATTATGAGCAAGGTGAGTACATTGACCAAATGGAAGAGTTTTCTTATTTTTCTTGTATATATTGCAAAAATTTCGGCATACACATGATATATATGATATATTTTGTAACTTTTATGTATTGGGTATAAATGTGGGTATTTGTTGAAGCGTAGAAAAGTTTTGGTGGTTCCGGGAGTGCCTAAACGCAATTTATCGCGAACGAAATCAATTTACTAACCAATAAAAAATAAAATAAACAAAGTAAATAATTATACTCAAAGATAATTACTTAACCTTTGCTTGATGTAAACATTTAATTAGTTGTGTGTCCGTTATTTAAGCTAAACTATAATTTTTAACATCATACGCGATTTAACTATTAAAATAAAAGTAAACGCGTATGGGGGCGATAAAGAAAATAAATAATTAGTAAAATAGATGACGTCGTAAATGACCTGAAAATTCGGAATGTTACACTATCGTGTAGTATAAAGAGAGAAATAACAAGGCAAAAAGGGTTGTAAATCCAACATTCTCACTTTGATGTCAAGAAGGTAAGGTGCTACTCCCAAGACTCAATAAAGAACGCTGCCGATTAAAGCAACTGCTTGGACTATAAGGACACTACACATCAGGTTTTAAAGATCAATCAAGTATACAAACATTATGTTTTTGTTTCACTTCATTTGGAGCGAAAATAGATCATGAGTCGGATTAATACGAGGGATGACCGATATACATTTAGAATAAACGGCCAGAATTATCATCGAATGGGTTTACTACTTCCGGCTGAAGGAGCTCAGCCTAGGTATGCTCAACTCTATTTTTTTGACATGGGAAATGAAATTATAAATCAGAATGTCTGGGGCCTTTTTTTTTTAGTTTTTTTTTTTTGTGATAACGAATCATGCAGAAAAAAGTTCGACAAAAACATAATGGCAAACCAGCACTCAAATGTTGGATCACAAAACCCAATATTCAAGTGTCATCCCAGATGGCCAAAAGAATGTGTCATTCAAATCCTTCAAAAGCTTAGGGAATGTTACTAAGTGAAGAAAACTACTAGACAATACAACGCACCTTACTATCTTCGAGAATACCACAGCGATGATCATAAATGATTTTGGTGATAGGGAACTGATGTGTCGTCGTGTAGGTGTTATTTATGTATCAAGTTTTACTATTTATTTTATGCCGACTATACCTAAAAACAACACTTTTAAACGGTCAGTATCTCCAGTCAGATGGATAGTCGTGGTAAGTAGGAGGTTGTCGATCAACTAGAGCGAGAGCGTTAATATCTAATCTATCAGTATTTTAGTTATCTAAGTTAAACCAACGAACAACTTTAAGGAGTGTGTTCTAAGACACGAGGTCACACGGGTAGAATTCACGGCACAGACGTGTTGCGGAGATGACCTAGCGCACTCCTATCTCTTTATTAGTTCTACTTCTAAACCTCTAGGGTAACTATGATGACAATAAAACCTACACAAGGAGCATCTTATAGACACTGAATCTTACATACATATCTTCTTCGGAGTGACAAGAGTCCTAGAAATGACTAAGGATCAACTACAACTTGGTCTATCAACCATATTTAGTCCAATTAAAACGCAAGTTTATTTAGTAGTGCAATGATTACTTCACATTCATAGCACACAACTATACGCGTACTTCTCTCTTTCCTCAGTATTTAAATCGGTACTTCTCTAAAACTTGAGATACACTAATTCTGTCATAATTAAACGCATTCGCATAAAGCATCCTATTTATTGATTATAATCTATCTTAGGGATTAAAGCAATGGTGATCTTGTTAAACCCTAGCTCATAGAGACTTTACTAACTTACTGCTTACGGTATTTTATATAAGTGGTAGTTCACTATCCAAACCAAGCCAAGGGAATCGGAACGTTATTTGTTAGAATCATTCTAGGTCACCTGCTAGTATAATGATCTTAGACTCTACTTCTTACAATTACGCGTAACAGTAGCATAACATCTGATATCTAGTTAAGCTACAAGCGATATCCTTAGACACGGATTTAGCAGGACTTTATTTGTGATCTTAATTCCACCTATATAAATTACTATGCGAGAACTATCTGATATCTAGTTAAGCTACATGTGATATCCTTAGATACGAATTGAACGTATATTAAAACACATAAACGAGTATCATGTGATAAACATAATCAATAACCAACGACAAATTAAGCGATCGAGATAAACAAATCAAACATTGAAATCTTTATAAATATGGCTTATACCTAAAGGTATCAGCCAATAACCATTGTGATGAATACAAACATAATAATCGAATCAAACAAGGCAAACTAACTGAATTAAACGAATGATACCAAAGATTGAATGATTATCAAGAGTATATGAATTACAAGGGTTTCCCTATGGATTGAAGCATGTTGCAGCACCTTCTTGGCTTCTTTTGTCTTCTGAAAATTAACCTTGGTGGTTAAAAAGCACACCTAAAACGAGTTTAGGATTTTGTATTTATAGAGTCTGGAAATAGGTCGATACGCCGTATCGAGTGTCTTCGATACGACGTATTGGGGATTTCTTGAAGTAGGGACCTACGTTTTGATAGATCTCCTTTCTCAGACGGGTTTCTCTTCCTTAATTTCCATGTAGCTTGATATTCACGACTCTATTGGTCTCTTGCTGTCATCGGCTTATTGGAGTTCCTTTTCTTTTCACTTCGTGGTCTCTCTCTTGAGTCTGAAGGTGTCTGCTAGGCTCACTAGACTTAACGCACTCTCTACTCTCCTCATGAGAGTGATGATATACGGCGTATTGGTTGTCAGAACATTAATCTTCAAATATCTCTTTAAGCTCTAGAATTCGTGCCGTTTAGTTAACTTTCACCAAGTCTCCTTTTAGCTTCTACCTCTCTCCTTGATCAATTCTACCAATATTCACCTCTCATGTTCTATAAAGTCTTAACACATAATACATATCCTTTCCTAAGATATCTCCTAAGATATCTCTAACTGTTATACTACCAGTATTGAGTCTGTTACAATCTATTTTCCCAACAATCCTCCCCTAACTTGATCTTCACTTGTGAACTTCAAGTTCCTTCAAAACATTCTTGATCTTTACTTTAAATACTTTAAGCTTCCTGAGGATGTTGTAAATAGAATTCTTCAAGTTGTTCTTGATCTGCAACACTTCAAGTCTTCTCTTTTTTTTTCTTTTTTTTGCTATAAAGCTCTATGCTTCTATTAATATTTCTCAAAACGTACGTGTAACATTGTGCCTTAAGGTTCCTCTTATACACAATGGAAACCCTAATGGGCTTTACAAACGTGTCAAAGGATAATACATATCCTTTCCTAAGATATCTCCTAAGATATCTCTAAGATAACTATTACTATTCTGTTTCATAAACAGACTTAACTATGAACAGAACTAACTATGACCAGTACTAACTACTCTACCAGTACTAACTTAGTACTGCCAGACTTAACTAAGTACTGCCAGTATTAACTTAATACTAACAGAACTAACTATTTCTACCAGACTTAACTGTTATACTACCAGTATTAAGTCTGTTACAATCTATTTTCCCAACATAGGGTATGGATCTTTTAACTTGTACCAAAAGTAATAAACCAACAAGGCAGCTGAATCACACATACATGGCCGTAACGATAGAATAGACATGCATGACTCGATCGCATCCTCATTCAAGTAAAACCTAAGGTTAATCATTAGGAAAGGGAAATAAATTGTTGTTAAATAAAATTTACAAAACAAATAGATTAAGTCCAAACAGATAAGGTACAAGTTGCTATATACTTTTTCCCGACCGTTACTATGATAAAGACACACCTATATACACAAACGTCTTGATCATAGATCAAAAACAACAACATAAGTTGGCGTTCCTGTAACGGTCAACTCCTAATCATCTCATACTTTACATACTTTTACAAAGACAAGTGACGATATCTACCACTTTATACAAAACTTTACATCGTTGATTTATAACCATCCATCAACAAATAATCGATCCTTCAAATAATTCCATCGGTTTAAGCTTTAACGAACCGACTATCTTTGAACTTTCCTCCTCTCTTTTTTGTTGCAATTTTCTAATTTTTTTATTTTTTATACTATACTACGAATCTCGGTGTAATTTCACCATATTCACGATCATAATAACTCCGGATAATTTCTTCCATGATTCTTCATTCTTCGGACGTACCAATAATTGTGATGGTAGCAAAAATACATGAGTTTTAACTACTTTTTACATTCCCATTGCAATGTGCAAATTTCCTAACCTTACCAGAGATACAAAATGACACAAGATACAAGAAATACATAGTTTACACTTTAAGCAACTAGCAACTGATAAATGGACTTAATCTAACAGGGTAGGCTAAGGTGTAAAGGTGTAACGAAACAAATAGATGGTGTTATTCTAAAGGATTGGCTCTACGGGTTTTTCTAGGGGTATCTTACTCTTAAAATGAGAGTAAACAAATGGTTTATACTAAGGTTAACTAACCAGTGTAGTTTTTAATAAAACAACATATAAAGGCTTTTTGGGTGTAATCCTAGAAATTTACCAATTTAAACAAGTTACTCCATCTAAATCCATAGTACTCATTATTGTGGTCTCGAATAGATATACCAAGCCAAGTTCTAAAGTCTACAACATCACCGGCACACTAATATTTTTGTAGGATTTCGGTAAACATTTAGAAACGGATAAGGCTGAATCCTCACAATATCTAATAAGGGTTATGTGTGTAGGTTATGTAACTAGTAATCTCACAAAAGTATGCTTAAAAAAATTAAATTTGAGCATAATTTAAGCATTTTAATGTGAAAAATAGGATAAGTAACATTCTAATTCCCTTCCCCCTACTTAAATTATACAACGTCCTCGCTGTATAGGTAAAACATTAAAAACGGGAATTTAAAAGAATTAGAACGAGAAACTCCCCTAATGTTTTGCTTGGTAGATTCTCCAAGTTGAGTTTATGAGCAAGAATGTGTGTTGTAAATGCGTCTGCATGCTAGCATGACTACAACACACATAGGATTCCAGATGATCGATACTTTACCAACTTTGTCGATTTCTTTTCCAACGAAGTCCTGTGTAAAATATAGGAAAAACATTCAAAATCCTATCTCGGGTATCCTACGGTTAATAAATAATAAAAATAAATTGTACAGGTAGTTAATACGTCGTATCCAAAAACTGGGAAACGCCGTATAGAAAGACCTGTAAAAAGTATCTATACGGGTCAGTCTGCCAAATACGCCGTATCATGTGCATGAATATGCCGTATAGACAGAACTAACAATAAAGTTTTAAATGCAGAAAAATAAAGGATTGATAACGTCCAGACATTCAATACGTCGTATGGTATGGAGCGGATACGCCGTATTGATGTCTGGGAAGACAGACTCGATAAAAATAAATAAAAACTGTTTGGGTTGTCTCCCGGGATGCACTTTTCTTTCAGCTAGTCTTTAAGTTAGACTTTTTCTTCAGCTTCCTTCACTCGGCTCTTGTTACCATCCACCCTTCGTCCATGCTATGAAAGATTTCTTGGTATGCCCGGCATGCATCTTCATTGGTTATTGTCAAATCATCGTATATTCGTATTCACTTTCCTTTATAGCCACATACTCTTCATCTTGTCCAAAAGAATACTTGATCATCTCAAATATTCTAATCTTGCAAACCGATGTTTCATGGTGAGGGTTATCAAATAATTCGCATCTTTCTTTGTTTTCATGCTCTTTTTCATTTTCTCTTTCTTCATGATCATGGATGGTATTCTGATACCCGTCCCATCTTCTCCAACCTTCATTATGTGATTCGTCATCTTCGACAATTATTCCTTCCAGTATGGCTCTATTTTTTAAAGCTTCATCTTTAAGTTTTCCATCCTCCAATGCTTCATACTATTCTAAATCTTGGTAACGGAGTGTGTTCCCAACTATGTATGCTCCAGGCAAGTTCCCACCATTACAATATCCGTCATCTTTCTAGCTATAAGTTGGCCATTCAGAATGTCCATTCTTGAATAAGAATGGTTCACAACAATGCTCAACAGGAGTGGGTTCCTCCCATACTCCATTGTCTGCCCATGGTTTTTCATGTACCCATGGTATATCTTCAGTCCTCTCATATATCCAGGCATCCTTATATTCTTCGTATGTTCTAAATCTATCAATATCTTTAGTAAGGACATCTAGATCGATTTGTAAAAGATAATTAAATTCCTTGAAGGTCATGCACGTAGATGTCTCGAAGTCAAATACATTAGTGTCGATCCTAAAGATTTCAGAAACTTCATCATTATTATCAGAATCAGAGGATTCTTCGTCAGTGAGTTCAACTTCATCAACACCTCTAGTCCAATAAATCCATAATGCATTCTTCGTATATTGATCCATTATCTTATGGTTATAAAATTTCGAAGCCAACCATTTAGTAAATTCAACATTAGATGGATCATATTCCATATCAACATCTGATCCATGTGTCATATGTTGTTCCAAATTACCATCTTCATTTAAGTCACATGGAATGCTAGCAAGTCCAGGAATTTCAACCTCGTAGGTAAACAAATCGTCATTCATTCTGCTCATCCGGTTGAATTTATTGTTAAAAATTTCAAGTGATGTGTTACAAGTGAACGAATCATCATTGATCTTTAGAGATTCAAGTTTCTCGAACTCTTCCTTGATTACCTTTTTCATTGTTACTGAAAATAACCAGAAAATTATCAGTAGAACCAGTAGAAAAATGGCGTGTATAAAATTTTAAGCTTTAAGTTTGAGTATGAAAAACTCTTTTTCTACTGTATCAGGCGATCGATACGCCATATTCAATTGATCTGAATACGTCATATCAATCTATTGAATGGATACGTTGTATTGGATAAGAAAGCTAGATACGTCGTATTCAATTGAAGTGGATACGCTGTATCAGGTTATCGACCAGAAAAGTGTATAGAAAACAATTAAAACAAATAAAACAAGAACACAAATAAAACAAGCAAACAATTAAAAACAAATATACATAATTTTACACTAATCTAAATTACACTAATCCTAAGGGTTAAGTTAATCTAATGTTAAAAACCAAAATATTAAATAAAAGTCAAGATTATAATTTCACTCCCCGGCAACGGCGCCAAAAACTTAATGTGTTGTCATGTAGGGTTTACTTTATTAGAGTATTCAAGTTTTAAATTTATATTTTTTCGACTTTACCTAAATCAACACTTTAACGGGCAGTGTACCCGATCAGATAGAGTTTCGTGGTAAGTAGGGTGTCGATCACTAAGAGCGAGAACTAATCTTTTATTTTATCAATATTTTGGTTAACTAAACTAAGTTAATTTAAACTATGATAATTCTATTCTATGTTAAACCTATGCTAAACCTATTTTAATCCTAATTCTAACAGATAAATGGGGTTTTCAGCCTAAGATATTGGCACAGGTTTGTGGTAACTTAGATCAATTTAAGACGCAATAACACACGCAAGCATATAGACAAAAGATAGAAGAGCGGTCTAGCCAAATATAAGAAAACTGTATTAACCATGATTAATCCAATTAGAACGTTGGTTTGTTTATTTAGTGCAATGAATACTTATCTCAAGGCGGCATATCGTTCTTAAGACTTAGGCGGTACTTCTTCCTAAGACCTAGACACGTAAAATTCTATCACAATTAAACACATCCGCATAAAGCATCCTATTTGTTGATTATAATCTATCTGAGGGGTTAAAGCCATTGTGATCTTGTTAAACCATAACTCGTAGAGACTTTACCCACTTACTGCTTAATGGCAATTTATATACTAGTAGTCCACTGGCCAAGTCTTTACCAATTGATTAAGAACGTTCTCGTTGATCCTAAGGGTCACTTGTCGGTCCAACTAAGCTCACTAATCTAAAGGCAAAGATAGGTCATTATTTGTGATCCTATTCATCTAGATATATAAATCACTATATGGAGAGCCATCTCGGCATCTAGCTAACGTGTTCGGTATCATTAGATCCAGTTGAATGTTAGGTCGTATACAAAAGCATGTAAACAAGTATAAATTGATAAACATAAACAAGCAATCAATGATAAATAAAGCATTCGAGATAAACGAACAAAACATTCAAATCTTCATGATAATGAATAATACCCAAGGGTATTAGCCCTCAAACGTCATAATCAATACAAGAGTAATAATCCAACCAAGGTAAACTAACCGAGTTAAACAAATGATACCAAAAATCAAACGATTACAAGAGTATAAGAGATTACAAAGTGTTTCTTATGGAATTAATAGCTTTGCTTGACCTCTCTGCTCTTATTGTCTTTTGAAAATTGACTTTTGTGGTTAAGGTATCGAAAATATGATCAAGCATACTGAAAACCCATTTTTAGGTCTTCTTTTTATAGGGTCTGGAATTTGGTCAATACGGCATATCGAGATAGATGGATACAGCATATCGAGGGTTTCTTGGAGTAGGGACCACGTTCGATATCTTTCAGAATATTTTATTGCTTTATATTTCTGGATACGACGTATTGGACTTTATATCTTTGTGGTTTCTTGTGAAGTGCAGGCACAGATACGTCGTATCTTCCTTGATGGATACGGCGTATAGGATGTCAGAACAGTAATCTTTAAATGTCTTCGTTTAAGCTCTAGAATGCGTGCCTTTTTGCTAATCTTCACTTATGTTCAGCATGATTGTTGGGTAAAAGCAAGAAGGAATCTCATAAATCCGAACCTGAACCAAGTACAAATGAAAGGCTTCAGATGCTACATATGGATCTATGTGGACCAATGCGAGTGGAGAGTATTAATGGGAAGAAATACATCTTAGTCATTGTAGATGACTATTCAAGGTTTACATAGGTGATTTTGTAAGGACTAAAGATGATACTCCAAAAGTTATAATTAAATTCCTGAAACAAGTGCAAGTTAGTCTTCAAGCAACTATTAGATATGTTCGCACTGATAATGGCACATAATTTGTAAATTAGACTTTGAGGTCATACTTTGAAGATGTTGGGATTACTCACCAGACTTCGGTTGCAAGAACTCCACAACATCACGAGGTCATTAAAAGGAGAAATCAGACTTTAGTAGAGGTTACACGTACCATGCTTATATTCTCTAAATCTCCATTATTTTTATAGGCAGAAGTTGTTGCAGCTGCTTGTTACACCCAGAATCGATCCCTAATTCACACTCAATACCAAAAAACACCATATGAATTGCTTCATAACCGTAAACCATATCTTAAGTTCCTTTATGTATTCAATGCACTGTGCTATCTGACAAACGATGGTGAAGATCTTGGCAAAGTGACACCGAAAGCAGACATTGGCATCTTCATTGGCTACTCTCTAGTAAAAAAGGAATACCGGATCTATAATAATAGAACTTAACTAATTATGGAGACAATACATGTGTAGTTTGATGAGCTGACCACAATGGCTTTTGAACAATTCAGTCCGAGCTTCAATCTTTGACTTCTAGACACATCAGTTCAGGACACGTGCCTTATCATGCTCCTTAAACATCAAGCAATCCACCATCCAAGAAGGATTTGAACATTTTTTTTCAACCTATGTTTGATGAGTACTTCAAACCCACACCTAGTGTTGTATCTCCAACAATTTCTGATGCAACTCTTACACAAGCTATAGCCAAGACATCTACTTCAACGATAATTGATCGAGATGCTCCTTCACCAAGTACTACATTAATCGACTATGGCTCAATTAATCCAGTCCAAGACACAAATGTTAAAGATCAAACTCAAGATAATCAGGATACAATGTTTGACAACGACACCTTTATCAATCCATTTGCACCACCAGAAACAGGATTTACAAAATCATCAAAAGTTATCAACCCATCAAACATGCATACCTTCTACCAACCACATTCTCATACTCATAAATGGACAAAGGATCATCTGCTGGAAAAGATCATTGGCAATCCCACAAAACCTGTCTCTACAAGATGACAACTCCAAACTGACGCCATGTGGTGCTACTTCCATGCATTTCTTAGTAAAGTTAAACCAAAGAATTACAAAGAATCAATGCAAGAATAAAGTTGGATCGAAGCCATGCAAGAATAAATTTATGAGTTCGACCAACTTCAAGTTTGGTAGTTAGTACCAAGGCCTTAAAATGCAAAACTCATTTGTCAAAATGGATTTTCAAGGTTAAATTAGATGAATATGGGGGATTGACTTTGAGGAGTCATTTACACCGATTTCTCGCATAGAGGCTATTCGAATCTTCATCGCATACGCTGCACACAAGAATATGATGGTATATCAAATGGATGTGAAAACGCATTTTTGAATGGAGTGTTAAAAGAAGAGGTCTATGTTAGTCAACCAAAAGGGTTTGTAGATCAAGATCATCCAAACTACGTGTTCAAGCTAAAGAAAGCTCTCTACGGATTGAAACAAGCTCCATGGGCATGGTATGATTTGTTGTTAAAGTTCCTGATCTCACAGACATTCATCAAAGGTGTTGTTGATCCAACTCTTTTTACTCGAAAGGAAGGCAAGGATATCATACTAGTACAAATTTATATAGATGATATTATATTTGCTTCCACTAACCTTAAGTTTTGCAAATTATTTGCCAAAGAAATGAGTTCAATATTTAAATTGTCAATGATGGAAAAAGTGTCATTCTTTTTGGGTTTACAAGTTAATCAAAGTCCTAGATGCATCTTCATTAATCAATCTAAATATTCTCTTGAAATGATAAAGAAATACGAAATGAAATCTTGCGAAGAGGTAGAAACTCCAATGGTGGAGCGTTCTAAACTCAATGAAGATCCACAAGGGAATCTAGCCGACCCTATTAGATATCGTAGTATGGTCGGTTCTCTTATGTATCTTACCACTAGTCGACCTGATCTTGTCTTTGATGTATGCATGTGTGCCCGGTACTAGGCAAGACCTACCGACAAGTACCTAATTGCGGTTAAACGGGTATTTTGATACCTAAAAGGAACCATAAATATGGGTCTATGGTATCTGAAGGACACCGACATTGAACTAATAGCTTATGCAGATGCAGATCATGCATCTAATCAAGACACATGCAAGAGTACATCAGGCAGTGCACAATTCTTAGGAGATAAGCTTGTGAGCTAGTCATCAAAGAAAACAAAAATGCACGGATATCTCCACAATAGAATCTGAATATGTGTCATTGTCGTGTTGTTGTCCACAGGTCGTTTGGATGAAGCCTTAGTTGTCAGACTACAGCTTTGTGTTCAATAAGATTCCATATTATCGTGACTTAAAAAGCCTAATAGCCCTAAGCTGCAACTTTGTACAACATTCAAGGACTAAACACATAGATGTACGATACCATTTTATCAAGACCGCATACCAACTGACGGATATTTTAACAAAAGCACTAGGAAGAGAACGCTTTGAGTTTTTAATCAACCGCCTTGGCATGCAGAGCATCACACCAGAAAAGCTCAATACTCTTGCAGAGTCAGATGAAGAGTAATTATTTACTACTTCTTGTATCCTTTGTAAATATTTTATCAAAAACAACAAAAAGATTTTTCATTTTAAAAATATGTTTATAAAAAGAAAATATAAAACCAAAAAAAGAAAATACAAAATCAAAAAAAATTCTAAAAACACAAAAATAATCTTCTCAACAAGTCTCTCATAATCGATAATATTTACGACCCTAGAAATTTTACTCAATAATGACACGGGGTTGTAAATAAAGTTCGAACGAGAGTTCAAATGTTTTAAAACATGTCTTTTCTATCTTTCAATGGCTTGTAATAAAATATCATATTGCAACGCGTGCTCATATAAAAGGAAAGTGTACACGTTAGTGCGCTTATCCTTAACAACAAAAAGATGAATCTTTTCGATCTTGAGCTATTCAATCAAAACATTCAAAGTTCTGAAGCTCAAGTCAATGGCTTGTGTGCAATTCAGTGCGCAACCCAGGTCCCTCTAGATAAGAAAAATATACGTATCAATGCATTTATTCTTCAAAAATAAGAGAAATCTTCTTTGACCCGAGAAATTTAAAAAAAGATTTTTTCAAATCATGCTCGGGTTACTCATTTGAAAAGTTGGATTTAAAAACAGGATCAGTTTCTTCATCAGAAAAGGTTTTCAATAAAAATTCGAACACTCTAACAAAAACAATTACTCCTTAAAAAGAATGAAGGTCTTTGTTCGATTGGGAGAAATGTGCTTTCGAATATATATTTTTCAACAAGTCACTAAAATAAACAAGAAATATTTTTAACTTGACGGGTCATTATTCGAGAGGAGGTTAAGGTATTTTAACTCCAAAGACTTAAGGTGAAATAAGTTAATAACTTTAGGACTTTAAAATAATTTAGGAATAAGTGAACTAAAGATTAGAAACTACAAGGACCTAAGTTGCCAACATATTATAGTTTTAAAAGGGTTAGGATAATTTTGGAAAGAGTTTGCCTAGTTTTCTAAACCCCGGGGACTAAAAGTGCCAAAAACCAAAACTTATTTCTATAACTTTTCATTCTTGCGGTTTAGGGCATTTTTATAAAAAGTCAAAAACCTCTCTTTCTCTCTTCCTAAACCGTATAAATCAAGAACACGCTCAAGATCTTTACCCAAAAAAGAACACCTTCAAGAAACATTTTCAATCCAAAAGTAAAACATAAATACACACAAATAATGTTCATAATCATCTCTTTAACTCATTAATAAAAGGAATTTGTTTGTTTTAACTCGAATATCTCGAAATCTCATAAAAACAAATTAGTGTTCTTATTTTTTGAAGTTGTGATTCAAGCTAACTAACCATAGGGCTAATGTAGCTTAGGGTGAGTTTAAGCTATTCCAATTCGTTTTTTTATGGTTCGAGTCCTAGAAAGAGTTATGAGTGATTTTTGATTCGTTTTTAGCTATGTTCATAGGGTTTTGACGAAAAGTGATTGGGTTTGTGATTCTAGAGGGTTATTAGTGGTATATTAGTGCCCTAGAAACGCTTATTTCCATTCTTTATTGATAAATCAAAGTGTGTTGATTCGTTGTCCTTACGGTTTAATATAGAGTGTTTTTTTTATATAGATGTAAAATGTGTTAAGTGTTTGTGTTTGTGATGTTTGAAAAAGTGTTATAACGATTTGTGCTTGATTTTGAAATCATATTATTTAAGTTATGAAGCATGTGGTCTAGGTTGTTTATGATTCGTGTGATTTAAGTGTTATAACTTATGCGGTTTAACAGGGACAAATAAATCATGCAATTTAGATTTTTTTAAATCATGCGATTTAAGCGGATAATATTTAACAAGACAGTTCAAAATCATGCGATTTAACTCAACAGGTTCAAATGTTAAACAATTTAACTAAAGGTTCAAATGTCATGCGATTTAAGACAGGTTCAAAATCAAGCGATTTAACTAAAGGGTTACAAAAAACCGATTTAGCCAACGGGTTCAATACATGCGATTTAACATATGGACTGTTTTAAACTTTGACTGTTTGGACTATTTGGACTGTTTGACTTAGACTATTTAACTGGACTGTTGACTGTTGACTTTGACTGGTGACTTAGCTTGTTGACCAAGTTTGACTTTTTTACCTCGAGTTTTAATTGGAATAATAAATCGTAATTGAATAAGTTGTCAAATGAAAAAAAAAGAATACAATCCAATCTGTAAGATGAACACTTTTAGCATGAGAATATTAAAATATCTCGTTCATCTTCTATCTTTTAATTTTGTAGAAATATTATCAAACACTTTTGGTGAGGAAAAATAAAAAACATAACAAGAGATAAAAGTCGTACTTGAAAAAGCAAATGAGTGTATGTTCGAAAAAGAAATGCAAGAACATATAAAAGATATAAAAAGAATAAAGCGTATGACATGTGTCAGAAAAAGCAAGATCAAAGCATATGAGAAAGAAAATGACAAAAACTATGGTCAAAAAGAATTGCTCGACCATACAAAATAGACAGACTAGAAAGAAAATAAAAATAATAAATGTTTTAAGTTTATATTCTTGTTACACTAATTCATTTGAACTTTCATTCTCAACATTCACAATGGCTCAAGTAATTCCTTAGTAACCAATGTTATGAGAAGATGAGCTTGTTCCAAGCAACAACAGAGTCATAATTAGCACAAGCAACTAGAGGAAAACTACATTAACTACTATTCAAACTCACTCTGGCTATCCTCAAATAACATTCATTTTACAATGCACTCACCCTCATAACTAATGCTTCAGAGATCTACATGCAACGGTTCTGGTACACGGTTTCTCAAAAACCCAACACAAGAACATTTCACTTTCACTTAGATAATTAACAATTTGTTGGAGTTGAGTTGTTAATGAAAACCAATCCAATTGATTTGTTCAAGTCTCCCACAACATCATCTGATACTTTCATTTAGTATGAACTAAAAGATAAGTTGTACAACATGATGTTTCAAAGCAAGTCCTTTCAGTCTCATGAACATCATCTTCATCTATATAATGCCTTGATGAACTCAATGGCGATTGATAAGCTAGTAGCAAGAGGTGAAATTTCTTGCACACCAACTCTTAAGAAGCAATCTCATGATGATCATGACAATCTTGAAAATCTTGACGGGGAGAAAAGGAAGAGAATGTGAAAGGATGCCGGTGAATCATCTTCAAGGAAAGACAAAGCTCATCAAGAATTTCCAACTATGAAAAGTTTGTTGATGCTGGTGAACCTAGACAAGAACAAGAAGCACCCACTAAAGAGATTGGTGGAGAGTTTGCACATTGGTTCAAGAAGAAAGATTCAACTAAAGATGATGCACCTGAACAAAGATGATTTAATAAACTTGTTGATGCAAACAAAGATCCAGAGGAATCTGAGCTTCAAGAAGGATCAGCAATCATGTTTGCTAAGAAGATGAAAGGATTCTTAAAGAAGGACAAGATTACGAGAGCGGATCTCAAAGGATCAGTCTTTGAGCTATTGAAGAATCGATTCATAAACATTATATAGTTGGAATATAATTTGGGGCAGTGTTATCTAGTCATGACAGATAAGATTGACTGGGTGAATCCAGAAGGAAACACATTTCATAATGATCTAAGCAAACCACTACCATTGGAAGGACCTCCTGCAGAAAAAACCGTACCAACAAGATACTTCTTCAACAATGACTAGGAATACTTAAATCATGGAAACAAAGAGAAGAAGTATGCTCTCTCGTTGTCAAAGATAAAGGCTACAAGGTAAGAAGAAGAAGGAATTGAGGAAAGAATTCCATAACTTTGGAGTTCAAGTATTCATAAGTATCACAGAGATGCATCATGGGTATTCATCACTGGACAAAAAATCATCAATGGTTCTACAAAGGAAGCATTGGGGTCACATCAAAACATGAAGTCTACTCAAGGATCAAGATCATTAGTGTGCAGAGGATTACGGTAGACAAAAGTATGGATATGGATACAATTTGGTATGTGTTATTTTACACATACCTTTTACCTTGTAAAACAAACCCAAAAGACCAAAAACATGTAAAAATGGCAGATAAATGCTTGTTTTTGTGTTTTTGTGTTTTTGTATGTGCAAGTACGGATATTAAAGAAATAGACAAAATCAAAGCAAAAACGGACAAAGCCGAACACGAGAAGGAAAGAGTGCACAAGAGCCAGGAATTATCAAGCTATGGTCAACAAAAGTCAACCCTAGTCAACAATGGTCAACTCACAAAATGACAAAAACCCTCAAAATCCCAAATGAGCCCTTAATGTTAAATCAAATCTCACCAAAAGCCCTAAATCACTAACACCGTTAGTCCTTTGTTAATAAAAGACTAACGGTTGTTATCTTTTAAAATCTATAAACTCTTTTAACCATTCCCAAGCCCAAACAAACACCGGCCCAACCCTTTCTTATATAAAACGTAGCCCAAGTCAAACCTCGTTTAAACCCGGGTCAAACAAACAAGTTATAAAAGGAATTTGGGGGGCGGGAAAAGTAGTTTTACTATTCACCGTCTCCCCTAAATAACTCTGCGTAAAAATTAGAGGGTTAAACCTATTTCCCTTCAATTAATTACGTGGCTCTAAGATTCCAAGTACAACGCTCCAAGTCAGCAGGAAATATGTCATCAAAGCCCTATGATTGGCTCTCTGACAACAAGAATGACACGCGGACAACAAACAAACACACCAAAGGAAGGAATTTGCACTAAAATCAATGTAAAAGAAGCACAGGCCTCCCAATGATTGGATTGCCAGCGTGGCAATCCGTGTGCTCACATTCTCATCTAAGGGCTACGATTTGAGATCAATGATTGGAAAGAGATTAATGGCCAAGATCAAAAGCTGCAAGGAGCGTGTCCAAGAGCCTAGAACCTTCTCTCTTGGCCTATAAATGAAGGCATCCTCTCACTCATAAAAGATCATCTATCTAACTAGGAGTAGGAGTAGGTGTAGCTTAGTATAGCTTATTGCTTATTTTTCCAGCTTATTATGTTTTCAATATTGTAATTTCCTTTTCAAGTCATGTAATTTCAAGTTTTATTAATAAAATTTCATTTCCTTTCAATTCTGTCTTTTAAATTCTGTTTTTACATAATTGCATTTTGGTTCAATCAAGTTTTCTAAAGTCATTTAAATAAGCTCATAAGCTCTTCTACTTATAAGCTACTGCTTACTCACTTAAGCTCAGTTGAAAGCTTAAAGTGAATAAGGTTTCTGTTAGAATTAAAAATGTGGTGTCTATATGGAAATTACATTAGTTTCCTTATAGTCTTAAACACAAGGACTAGAAGTGTAATTAGCCCAAAGATGGCTTGTGTTTAGGCTATAAATACCCCCTCTAATCTTCCTTAAAGGGGTAAACCTCATAATTGTAATTTTCACTAATCATTCAATAATAACTACTTTCTCTCTCTAAAATGGCTTTTATTTATTTCCATCATCCCCGACCTCCCGAGATCGTGAATCGAGATTTATCACAAGTGGTATCAGAGCTGCACAGGCGATTCGTGATGTTTAGCTTATTCTGATCAGCTTATTACGCAGCTTATTTGAGGTGCTTGATTTGTGCGTGATTTTGTTCGACCGAGAATCAAGAAGTGATAGTTTCCGAATTCGGTTGGTGCTATTGAGGTTTCGAGATTGATTTTGGCTGTGATTTCGAGTTTTTGGACATTATTGTGTTCTCGGAAGTGTTCATTTCATTCTCGGAAGTGTGGTTTTGATTTTCGGTTGAAGCTTTGCATTCTCGGTAGAGTGGTTTTGAGTTTCGGAAGACTTTTTCTTGTAAATTTAGCAATTTCAGTACGAAATATCAGTGTAATAGATATATTCGATCTTTTGGTTCTATCAAAAATCGTTTATTAGGAATTCGGTATTAAACTCGGTTTTATCGAGTTTGTTAAGTTCACAAATTCGGTTCCATCGAATTTGTGATATAGGGAATTTTACTAAGTATAAACTCGGTAATAAGCTTTACAAGTCATTTTACACTTTCATTTCACGGTTTTATCGTGTTTTGAAGTGTTAAATATCGGTTTTTCAAGATTTACTAAACTCGGCAATCAAATTCGGTTTCATCGAATTTGAGTTTTTAGAACACTTGGATTATCTAGTCATCATAAAATTCGGTTTCATCGAATTTGTGGTTATTAATAATTCATAACTGTTGGATTTTAACAATTTAGGCTTACCGAGTTTATAGTGAATAGTGTTACCGAATTTGAGTAGTTTGCAGTTTACCGAGTTTATTATTTGAAGATTTCCGAGTTTGATAGTGTACTGTTCGAGAAGGGTATTCGTTTTCAGATTACTTGTTGTCCGTGAACAGTGTTACCGAATTTGACTACTGTTACCGAGTTTGGATATTTTCTCACAAATCTCACTCATATTCGTCTAAAAAGATCCAATCTTTGAATCTTAAGACATGTCGACATCCAAAACATACCAACAATCCCTTGCTGATGCCGGTTCTGAGAAGATACAAAAACATCACTTATTGCTTAAAACGATCCGGATAAAAGATTCACGAAAAATGTTCAAAACGCTTTTCTCGGAATTTAATCGCAACAAAATGACTACGGGGTTGATTCTTTATTACTTATTCGGGATGGAAGTAATATGTCACGGGGAAGTGTACTTATTTCATCTTATGGCCTTTCTACCTCTGCAACGAAGATGACTTGTTCGAGCATATAAGGATTGTCATGAAGACTTGAATATCTGGTTACTTTTGTGATTCTTTCTCTCTTTTACCCACAAAGTAGCTATCACTTTAAGGAGTTACATTTTAGTGCTCAGTGACTCACGTAGTTGAGGATATTTCAAGAGATTCTCCGGATAGTGCAAGCTTAAGTCACAACTTTAGGGGATGTTACTTCTGTATCGAGTTTGTCATATTGAGTTTTCTCCATCAGTGGTCATTACAGAAAGCTGACAGAATGCGAGGTTGGAATTGACTAAGTCAGAGAAGAGACAAACAGAGGTTGTTCATCGGCAGTTGATTCTCATGCTTAACCAAATTTATTCTACTTCACACATGGTTGTTCTATCGAATATTCAGGCATACTCAGATTATGATTTTTCCGATGGTCATCGAATGCAATCAGGGGGAAGAAAAGGAAGTATTCGATTGATAGCATCAATCAGGGGGAAGAAATGTGTATTTATCTCACCTTCATTTCTTTCTTTCTTATCTTCAAGTCCGCTTCTATCTTATGGAGATGGATTGTATGCTTTTAACCTCTGGATGGTTAGTGTGTGAAGTATGTGCATACATGAGAAGATGTTGCTGATTCCTTGCATGTTCCCCTGAACAAATATTCACCAAAACAGAAGCAGTTTAGTTTGATGTGGTTGGCTTCTTCTTCTACTTCCTCTGATTCTCACCTGCTACTTCTTCATCTACGTCTACTTCTACTTCTACTTCTTCTATAAAGCTACATCACAGTTTCTGAATTCGCTTACAATACGAATGTTGGTTTGGGGGGAAGCTGAATTCCGAAAGTGGGAAACTTAACAAAAAGAAGTAGATGAAAGAAAGCTGTCCATGAAGTCATGTTAGTATAAAACTGGGGGAAGCTTAAATCAATTTATACAGTTACATTGTATCGTTTGTAAGTAATGGAAAGATTCAAGCTGGAGCTCTTATATTTGTACTTGTAAGATACATTGTAAGTAATTCACCAGTCCCTGAGAAACCTAATGAGTTTGTTAGGATTAAAAATATGGTGTCTATATGGAAATTACATTAGTTTCTATATAGTCTTAAACACAAGGACTAGAAATGTACTTAGCCCAAAGATGGCTTGTGTTTAGGCTATAAATACCCTCTCTAATCTTCCTTAGAAGGGGGAACCTCATAATTGTAATTTCACTAATCATTCATTAATAAAGTGTTTTCTCTCTCTAAAATGGCTTTCATTTATTTCCATTATCCCTGACTTCCTGAGATCATGAATCGAGATTTATCACAGAGTTAAATGCTTATTAGTGTGTCCATTCCAAAATTTTCCGTTATAACCTACAACGTAATACCAAAGAATGGTATTTCCTTGTTTGAACTTGCATTAAAATGATAATCCACCCAATGATATGTCAAGTAAATTCAATATCACTAAGTATGAAATTTTTAATTTTTATACAATGACTTGTGATATGACTATCATTATATGAATTCTTATTCTGTATTGTCTTGTAAATGTTGATAGAATGGCTCCCAAGAGGACTTCAACATCTGCAGCACCAGCCATGACTCAGGCTGCCATCAAGAAATTAGTTGTTAATAGTGTTTCCATAGCTCTGGAAGCACAAGCTGCTACCATAGCAAATACTGACAATACCAATAGGAACACCGAAGAAAGAGAAGCTCCTGTAGCAAAAAAATGTAGCTACAAAGAGTTTATGAGCTGCCAACCTTTCAATTTCTAAGGTACAGAAGGCGTTGTTGGCCTCATCCGTTAGTTTGAGCGAACTGAATTAGTGTTTTCCCGTAGCAACTGTACCGACGACTGCAAGGTGAAGTTTGCTACTGGTACTTTAACTGAAGAAGCTTTGTCTAGATTACTTGTTGTCCGTGAACAGTGTTACCGAATTTGACTACTGTTACCGAATTTGATGAAGAAGTGATGGACTGGAAAAGACTATATGCGAAATTATGGACTGATAGATGACATTGGACTGAATTTTGGTTATTCTATTTGAGCTTAAATGTCAAGATCCGAAAATTAACTAAAATTTGTTATTTAAGTTGATTTTTGGCATCCTTATTGGATAATGGCTGAATATGGGTTTGTAAAATCATCACTTATTGCTTAAAACGATCTGGATAAAGATTCATGAAAACCGTTCAAAAGGCTAGGTCTCGAGATTTAACCGCAAGAAATGACTACGGGGTTGATTCATTATTCCTTATTCGAGATTGTCGTAGTATTTCATGGGGATGTGTACTTTTTTCATCTTCGGTTCTTTCTACGTCTTCAACGAAGATGACTTGTTCGAGCATATACGGATTGTGATGAAGATTTAGATATCTAGTTACTTTTGTGATTCTTTCTCTCTTTACCCACAAAGTAGCTATCACTTTAAGGAGTTACGTTGTAGTACTCAGTGTCTTACGTAGTTGAGGATATTCTAAGAGATTCTTCTTCCAACGGATAGTACAAGCTTAAGTCATAACGCTGTGGGATGTTGCTTTAGTATCGGGTTTGTAATACTGAGTTTTCTCCATCAGTGATCATTACAAAGAGCCGACAGAATACGAGGTTAGAATTGAATTAGTCAAATAAGAGAAAAATAGAGGTTCTTTATCAGCAGTTGATTCTCATGTTTAACCGAATTTATTCTACTTCACACACGGTTGTTCTATCGATTATTCGGGCGTACACCGTTTATGATTTTTTCGATGGTCATCGAATGCAATCAGGGGGAAGAAAAGGAAGTATTCGATAGATGTTGCTGAGTTTTACACTAAATATATATAATATATAATAAAATATAAAATATATATTAGTCTAAATATCAACAAGATCAATGATACCGAGAATAGTTTAGAGGTGATTCCCGAGTCGTTTATCCCCAACGAGGCTGAATGGAAAATCGACACAATCGAAGATATGAGTTGAAGAGGATTGATTTGATATGTTGAAAAAGACAAATTAAACAATAACAAATAAAAACGTGTTAAGAAAAAACGCTGATAAATTACGAAATAAAACTAGAAGAACGAGAGCCCGAATCCCGTAACAAAGGGGGAAAAACCTAAAATCTTTAAAAATAACCCTACGAAGACATTTTCCACTTCTAAACTACATCTACCGGACAAATAAACGAGAATGGAAAAAGACTAGACCGAAAACCGGAGTTCGGTTTGACCCAAAACGAGTCAAACAAAATCCGCACCCGTACCGTTCTTTAAAAGTAAAAGTTATAAAATGACCCAAACGACAAAGATTTAAATTTTTCCTACAAACTATATGACAGCTAGAAAGATTTCTAAAAAAAGCAAAAAATTTTATTGAAAATATTTGTATTAATAATGAATAAATAAACTTTTAAACGAAAAATTAAATTAAAACAAATAATAAATGACTTCGAAAAAATCTGAAAAATTGACAAAAAATTCTTTCCTTTATAAGGAACCCTACGAAAAAAGAAAACATAAAAAAAGCTTAAGAAAAAAGCCGAAAATAAGCTTATACAGTCTTTATATAGCTTATAAGACAAAACACCCTTAAATATAGAAGCCCTTGAGTCATTAACGAAAAAGACCCCAAGGTCGCATTGGTAAAGGAGTGGTTTATAAAAGGGGGATCGTATCGATGTCCCGGGTTCGAGTCTTGCTCACACCGGCCTCAAAGTCTTTTCCCCCTTTTTTTTTCGAAAACTCAAAGAAGCAAAGTTGTTAAGCTCGTGGGGCTTAACAACTTTGTCTTCTACAACTTTTTACGAAAAGTTTTAAATAAGCTTAAAAATAAGCTTAAAAGTGACAGTTTGGCTTAAAAGGCTTAAGAGCTAGAAAAAAAAACTAAGTCTTGGGGCACTTTGGGACAAATAAGCTAGGACTTTGAAAAATAAGCAAAAGGGCTTAATCTAAACCTAGATAAGCCAAAAAGAACTAAAAGCTTAAAGCTAAATAAGCTGTAACAGCTTATTTTTGACAGAAACTAAAAATAAAGCTTAAAACTAAAATTTGACTAAATCATTTGGACAAATAAGCTAGGAAAAGGTAAATAAGCACAAAAACTAAGTATACTTTCCTAAAAAGCTACTAGAAAACAAATTTAGCTTATGGAATAAGCTAAATCAACCAGGAATGAAATAAGCAATCCCTACACTTAACTTAGGCTAAAAACAGTCAAGGGGCTCATTTGAGCTTAAAAATAAGCTAGCAAATGAGCTTTTCAAAAGCTGAAATTCAACAAGCTTATACAAGAGCTTATAAGCTCTTGAAATAAGCCCAAGAGAAGGGCTTAAGTCCTCTTAAAGGCTAAGAAAAATAAGCCTAAAGTCTCCCCTTTGCACCAGGGGAGCTTTAAGGCTAATCTCAAGGGCTTATTTGACAGCTTGTTAAAAGCTGTCAAATAAGCTCTAAACCAACAAATAAGCTAAAACAGATTGAGTGCCCTATGAAAGGGACTTGTGCACCAATTTTTAGCTTTTAAAAACTATAAAAACCATGTGGAATTTGTTAAGTAAAAATGAGCTTTTGAATTTTTATTTTAAACTGGCTAAAGAAAAAGGAAATGTGATTATTTACTACAAAGTCAAAAGACCAAGAGTGTATTGACAGCATGTTTGAACACACACAACACACATTTTTTGATGCTTGCACTCAAACCACAAGTGCTAATCAATTATCAAGCACTTGGGCCCTTTTTAAAAATCCAAAATTAACACAAGGTGTTTTAAAACTTGAAAACAATTTTGAAACTAAAAGACTTGTACAAACAGCTTAAAGCAACCTTAAAACTTAAGCTCAAAGTAACTAAGTGGTCTCAACCCATCCCAAAGCTTGTTTTGACCCGTTTTAAGGCTTATGCCAAACACCCCTTTACTTGAGCTGTCAAACTTATAGTAAATTAAAATCTATTTTAAACACTAAAATTTATCTGTAAAACCTAGGAGGTTATATCTACTCATTCTTATACTCCATCTACCTTAAGCATTTAAACTCTAAAATCCTAGCTTATTTAAGAAATCACCACTTTCTCTCCTAGCTTTAAAGGACTGTAAATGAAAGATTTTAAAGCGTAAAAATGAATCTGTTGATTCTAACTAATGCAGCTTAAGAACATTTACAAAACTTTAAACTATTCAAAACAGTGTGAAATGATTTAACAAACATAAAGACTAGACAATAAGCTAAAGAAATAAAGCTATATTTTATGACAAAATAAAAAAATCCATGAATACTAAACCTGAAAATGAGTCTCGAACAAGGCCAACTCTACTGATTGAGGTGGCTTAAAAAATGATACACCTAATGGCTCCTAGCCTCTAAACCTGAGCTATAAAGCTCAATAAGCTTTTGTTACTTATTCCCCATAAGGCCTTTCCATTTAAATCAAATGACAATGTAATAACTAAAATGTACTTAAAACAATTTAATAGCTTTTAACAAGTTTTTAAACTGAATTTGAGCTTATTAACAAGAATAAGCTCAAAAGAGCTTATTGAGAGCTTATTGAGTAAAAAATGCTTGAAATTGAAATCAAAAATTGAAATCAAAGAACACAAGAAGCTTAGAAACTGATTGTTATTACTCAATATGATGAAGTACAAGCTGAAATAAGAAGAGTACAAGTGCTTAAGCTGAGTTTGAAAAATACTTGAAAAAAATGCTTAAAACTAAAGAAAATACAAACTGAAAATTAAAAAACACACTACTCTTTTCTTCTGTCTTCTTCTTCTTTTATAACTGAGTCTTTGTATTTGTTGTGTGAGAGGGGGAAAGCAAACAAATCCTGGCCCTTCAATTTCATCAATAATCGATTATCACAGCCGTTGGATCAATCTTGAAAAGAGTGGGATTGCCAAATAGGACTAGGGGTTTAGTGGAGGAGGGGTGAAGGGTTTGTCCATGGGAGAATTGAGGTTACAGGGTAAAAGGTTTGAGGCGAACCCGTGAGTGGGTTTTGGGTTTCAAAAATGGCGGGAAAAGGTGTTGGGGTGACAGGGTACAAGTTTACCCATTTGGCAAGGTTGGTCCTTGAGGGATATATGGTCGATTGCACAATTCGTCCTTGTGTTTATAACCTTTTGGGGACTTGGCAAAACAAGTCCCCAAGGGTTATTTCACTACTTACACCACACGTCCTTGGTGGTACAAGTCTTTGGACTTGACAGTTTTTCCCCTTGTAGTATATCTTTCCCCTATTGACAGCTTGGCCCTTGTCTTTATTTTTCTCATTTCTTCTTATAAATACTAGTTTAGGGTTTGGCAATTTTAACCCTCAAACTTATATTTCTTGATTTGATGACTTTTGGATTTGTCGGGGTTGACTTGGGTTGACTTTGACTTTGACCAGTTGACTTTTCTGTTGACTTTTTGACTTGATTGACTTTTCGGCTTCGATTTGGCTTTGTCTTTCACAGTCTTTTCCATTCCGAGTCTGGTTTTGTCGTTTTGGCTTTGTTTTTCGTCCTTTTCTTAGTTATCCGTTCCTGCACAATACAATTAGCAAAACAAGCGTATATTTGGCATTTTAAGTCCGTTTTTGGTTATTTTAGCTCGTTTTTAAAGGTAAAAGGTATGTGTAATTAAGCACATACCAAAATCCCCCATACTAAGGTATTGCCGTGTCCTCACGCAATGTTATGAAGTAAACATTTACGAAAACTAAGAATCTCAATCCCCCTCGACTAATAACTTTGAAAAGTAGCAAAGTGTTCGTCAAGGGAAACTAAAGAATCAAAAGCTTCGACAAGTCCCGTTTTCACCATTTTTTATTCATACACTAACTATCCCTAATATTTTTGGATTTTCCTTTTTCTTTTCTCGACTTCCTGTTTGACTTCCTTTATTTTATTAACACTGGGATCATAGAATGAGAAACGCCCATAGAATAATCTACGGATGTCCTGACGGATAAATTCATCGTCCCCGATTTTTCACTAGTTCCAAACCAAGCAATTAAACAAGATCATTTGTCAATATAAGTCTAAATGCTAAGCACTCATACTTATGACTTGTGAACTTTTACTCCCAACATGAATATATGATTTAAATGTGTGTACTCATTTCGACTCAACCATAGATCAACTTATTTCCATAGTCGTGATTCAAGATGAATCATGACTCAAAGCAACAACTTATTGGGACCTTGTAACTTGATTTTAAAGAACGAGATTTTAACTGTAGAACTTTTTGCAACATCTTCATTATTATAATCATAAGTTCTTAAAGCTAGGAATGCGTTGCTTAGTTTGAACACCTACCTAGGCCTCGCTCCCTAGTAGGATATCACAACCAACGACCGATGTTCTTAGTTTGAAAACCCACCCCGTTGCTAGCGTAGTGGGAAATCACATCAACACCTTCTTCCTAATATGGCTAAGGATAAGTGTCTTAGTTTGAACCCTCACCTAGACCTCGCTTCCTGGTGAGATATCACAACACAACAAATCCTTAGAAGTAAAAGATGTCTTAGTTTGAACCCCCACCTCGTGGTTAGCGGAGTGGGATATCACGACACATCTTTTACTTGCTCCATATAATCAAATGTATGCTTCATTGGCATAATTTCAATATTCCAATATTCATCATTTTGCATTCATACTTCATTCAATGCTTCTTTGGCATTTTTAACTTTCGAATTATTAAAACAGAAAAATCTCGCTTAAAGAATAATTACAAATTGAACTTTTTCTAAAACATTGATTGACTTAGTTGAACTGAATTGAGTACGTATGATTAGGTGGATTAGAAGCTAATGGGAGAAAAAGCCACAAGTTACTCATATAAGTTTTTGTTCAGCACATAAACTTATATTTAACTCTATCACTTCTTGTTCTTCACCTTATTAAAATTCGAAGCAATCGAATTCGTGAAAGCTTAGCCTACAAGCGGTAAGTTGAGGAACTAGCTAGGGCTCAACACGCCCGATCGAGTCAAAAATTATTCTTATTCTACCCATTAGGAAAGTCAAAACTGTGACAAAACACTTATTTTATTTTTGAAAATTTTTAAAATTTTTCATTTTTTGGTAATTTTTGCAAAATTGTGGTAAAAACAGAATTGCGTGATACCAACGACTGCAGGCAGTCAATCAAACGAAGATCCCCCCCATACTAGAACTAACATCGTCCTCGATGTTTCAAAGGGGTTCCGCATAAATCTAAAGCGTTTATGAAGTGTGCACAAAGATAAACGTTAGTCATTAATTTGGATACTGGATTCCCAAAATGAAGCAGAGATGTGAAACCTTGTAGATGAGAGTCTTCATAATCCGGGAAATCCTGGACAGACCACACAAAGCACACAAAACAATGGACAAAACCGTGTAATGGAAAATGTAGAACTTCTCACACAAAAACACTTATTTATTTACTACTACGATAAGCATAGGTGCTCCCACGAAAGCCGCCTTTTTTTTTGTAACCTGAGTCACCAGCTGACTCGACCCATTCATTGGTCCATGGGGAAGATTTAAGTGGCAATAAAATCATCATCGGGACTTTCAATTCAAGCGGTTTGGATAACATTGAATTTCATGAAGTTCCACTCCGATGAGATACATCCCGCAACAAGAATGATACATTGATGCCGGGATCAAAAATGGTAATCTTCATTCCTTGTTGAGAGAATAAATTGAGGGACAACGGGATACGAAAGAAAATCCAAGATAAGATCCGATACAACATAAGCGAAGAGAGAAGATTGGTCAACCTCTAATGATACATTCATATAGTTGTAGACCACATTCTTACTAATCCGTGGTCAATAAAGTCAATTCTTCCCGGATTCGGCTCAATCTTAAGATTTGAAACATCAAGTTCCGGATAGGCCATGATGTGAGCAAGTTCATCGGCGAACTCCTCATGATAAAAATCACTCCTATCGGCAGGAGGAAACTGATCATTCGAAAGATCAAAGATAAACGAATCATATTGAGAAAAATCAACATGAGTAGTGGTACTGCCACTACTCTTCTCTTTAAAATGATCGTTATCAATGTAGAAAGCTTTATAATCTGGAAGAGATAACTCAGAATGAGTAGTGGGACTGCCACTACTAATCTCTTCTAGATTAAAGCGGAAATTTCGAGATTCGGGAATATAATTAATCACAGATGTTAGTCCCTCCGAAAAAAAAAGAAAAAAAAAACAAGAAAAAGATAGGAAATGTGGAGGTAGACTTGGTCACAACTTCGGAAGATTGAGTAGGATTATTGATAAGTGCTTAATTACACATATCTTTTACCTTCAAAAACGAGCTTAAATGACCAAAAACAGACAAAAACTGCCAAATATATGTTTGTTTTGCATTTGTATTGTGCAGGAAGTGGATATCAACAAAAAGACAGAAAACCAAGCCAAAATGACAAAACTGAGCATGGAATGGAAAAGACTGTGCAAAATCAAGGCCAAAGTCCAAAAATGCCAAAGTCAGAGTCAATACTGAAGAATCAGCAGTCAAACCGGAGCCGGAACTGAAGAATACTATTGAATGCAATCTTAACCTATCTGATGGGCCGGGAAAGCCCAATAGTATAATTATGAAGACTGTGAAAAAAAAAAAAAAAAAAAAAAAAAAAAAAAAAAAAAAAAAAAAGAAAAAAAAAAAAAAAAAAAAAAAAAAAAAAAAAAAAAAAAAAAAGGAAAAAAAAACAAAAAAAAAAAAAGAAAAAAAAAAAAAAAAAAACAAATAAAAAAAAAAAAAAAAAAAAACAAAAAAAACATAAAAAAAAAAAAAATAAAAAAAAAAAAAAAAAATAAAAAAACAAAAAAAAAAAAAAAAAAAAAAAAAAATTAAAAAAAAAAAAAAAAAAAAAAAAAAAGAAAAAAAAAAATAAATAAAAAAAGAAAAAAAAAATATAAAAAAAAAAAAAAAAAAAGAAAAAAAGGAAAAAGAAAAAAAAAAAAAAAAAAAAAAAAAAAAAAAAAAAAAAACAAAAAAAAAAAATAAAAAAAAAAAAAAAAAAAAAATAAAAGAAAAAAAATAAAAAAAAAAAAAAAAAAAAAAAAAAAAAAAAAAAAACAAAAAAAAAAAAAAAAAAAAAAAAAAAAAAAAAAAAAAAAAAAAAAAAAAAAAAAAAAAAAAAAAAAAAAAAAAAAAAAAAAAAAAAAAAAAAAAAAAAAAAAAAAAAAAAAAAAAAAAAAAAAAAAAAAAAAAAAAAAGAAAAAAAAATAAAAAAAAAAAAAAAAAAAAAAAAAAAGAAGACCAAATGGGCCCTCAATCAATTTCAACAGCCCATTTGTGTGCATTTGACAAAGACTGTGAAGACTTTGAAGACCCAATCCTAGCCCAGTTACAGCCAATCTCAGCCATTGTACACACAAAACCCACTTCATAACCTTATTGGGCTTGAAAAAGCCCAATAGCCAAACCTGTACCTTATTGGGCCCAAAACCCAAACCCAGTGGGCCCAATACAAACCCAAGCCCAATAACCTTTTTACAAAACCTTAGGGACTAGAATTGTCATTTTTAAAAATAGGTTTTATAAAAGAAAAATGGTTTAAAATAAAGAGAGGGACTAAAACTGCCAAATGGCAATTCTTTTATTATGTTTAAACACAAGGGCTGGTTTTGCAATTTACCAAAACTCCTTTTATTCTCTTTTGTTATAAAACAGCAGGGACCATTATTGCAATTTCCCAAACCTTTCTTTAACTCTTTTGTTATAAAACAGAGGGACCAAATGTGTTATTTTTGAAACTCTATTTATAACTAAAATTCGGCTTATAATAAAATGAAAAGAGAATGAAAAGTGAAGGGCCACTTTTGCCTCTTCCCCAAGGTTTACGTTTAAACCTGCGACCCACCCCTGTACTCGAACCCCTACCCGCCAAAACCATACCTCCCTCCCCCATGGTTTATAGCCAATACCACCCCCCTAGTACATCTCCCAGCTCACCCCTCACCATTTCCCACAACCCAATACCCCTATAACCCTTCCCTGTTGACAATCACTCAACCCGAGACCCCTTTAATGGTGAGATGGTGTACAAGAACCAATGGAAGGCTAGGATTGCTGGGGGAACTCTCTACTCTCATAACAAACACAAGCCAAAGACTTTTCAGCTGCTATAAGAGAGAAGAAAGCAAGCCGAAGACCACACACCACTTTTACTATGTTTTATTTTTAGTGTAATTTAAATTCAGTCTTTCTTTTAAGCATTTTAATGTAATTCAGCTTGTACCTTACGAATTTGAGCAATATATTTCAGTTTTCAAGTTACCTTGCTCTTTGTTTTCAATTTTAAGCAAATTTTCTCAAATAAGCTCTAAATAAGCTCTTTTGAGCTTATTATTTTTAATAAGCTCATTTTTAGCTTATATCCTGTTTTTAGTCAATCATTAGTTCAATTTCATCATTTAAATCAAAAGTTATGATTGTGTCAATTTTGAAGTAACAAGAAGAAATAAGCTCAAAATAAGCTAGATAAGCTAGCTTATTGAGGTTTAGAGGCAAGGTGCCATTTAGGAACATTTAAACTTCTACTTTTGGATAGTTTGAATGTGAAGATTCTACAATCTCAGGTTTACTTTCCTAAACTTCAAATTTTGAATATTAAAAGCTTAATTCATTTTAGCTTAATCTTTTGAAAGCTATTGCTTATTCCTGGTTCATTGTGTTTAGATAGCTTATAGTTAAAAGTGTTTTAATCTGTTTTAGCTTTAAAACATTTAGACTCTACTTTTCAAGTTTTGTTACAAGTATTAATCAACAGCTATAAGAGTAACTAGCTTATTTTGGTTAATAAGCTCTAGGATTAAATGTTCAAAAAGCTTAACTAGGTTTAGTCTAGGTTGGATTAGGCCTTAGTTGACTCTAAAAGTCAACACTACTTTATCAAATTACATCATACAGCTAAGTTAGGACATAATTCAAGTTTTTAAATAGATTTTAGAAGTTAGGTTTTAGAATTCCATAGCTTAGAGTTTTA
>BQNB010052782.1:0-28743 GCA_026074375.1 Tanacetum coccineum | reverse complement strand
AATATTATCGAAATTTTTTTAAGGAAAAATCGCAAATTTGAGATATTTCATTAAAAAATCGAAATTTTAGATATTTTTGAAGAATATCGCAAATTTTTGAAATTGAAAAAAAAAATCTAAACTTTTCGATTTTTTTAGGAAAAATCGCAAATTTGAGATATTTCATTAAAAAATCGAAAATTTTAGATTTTTTTTTTTCAACTTCGCAAAAATGTTAAAAATTGCGATTTTTATGGGTATTTTAGCTTTTTAGAAAAATAATTTGGTATTTTGTAAAATGTGGTTGAAAAAATGGATATTTTTGTGATTATCCCTTGTTTCTAGACTTGTTTATTTATTTTGGTGGACCATTACTCGATATATGCGTGTCATCCTTGCAGAGCGCAGGACCATGCAAATCTTATCTATATAATTATATTGGATGTCCCCGACCGGCTTAGACATTGGTATTTATTTTTGGGTTAATGACATAAAAAGGCATCTAACTTGACACTCGTTTCTAGACTTGTTTATTTATTTTGGTGGACCATTACTCGATATATGCGTGTCATCCTTGCAGAGCGCAGGACCATGCAAATCTTATCTGTATAATTATATTGGATGTCCCTGACCGGCTTAGACATTGGTATTTATTTTTGGGCTAATGACATAAAAAGTTATTTAACTTGACACTTTTTGTCTTTGTGTGTAGTCATCTTTTTTATTCCATTTTATCATCAAACATTCAAAAGTCGATCATTGTGTGTATTTTGTGACCATTTTACCCTTACTTTTTTCAAAATTTGAAGGGTAAAATGGTATTTTACATGGCAGAATAGCCACAAAATACACACAATAATCGACTTTTGAAAGTTTGATGACATAATGGGAATAAAAAAAGATGGCTACACACAAAAACAAAAAGTGTCAAGTTAGATGACTTTTTAAGTCATTAGCCCTAATTTATAAAATATATATTTTTATGATTATATAATTTCTCTTATTGCCACACATCATTAATCAGTTGTCGTTCTCGATTAGATTTGCCCCACCATCCCGAACGACTCAGGAGTGGCTTTATACCACTTGTAACACCTTAGGCAAAAACTAAAGAGCTTGTTGGGTTCATAAGATAACATTTGTCTTACAATTACACAACGCCGTGTTAGAGATGATGGGGCAAACCTCTTCGAGGACGATGAGTCATAAAGGGGGGTTATTGTAACACCCTAGGCAAATCCTACATCGGTTGTGGCCTAGAGAGATGTTGAAAAGCTTTAGATTTAACGAAAAGAGACACAAACCATAAAATGTACAAAAAAAACATCAAAATCCTTATTAGTGTGACCAAAAAACATGGACATTTGTAGTTGCTTATAAAATAATGAGCCATAAAATAAAGTCAAAAAGATACAAACGTTTATAGATGTAAAAAAAGAGACACGAACCTTTAGAAATATGTGGTATAAGGTGACTAGTTATTGTAGTAAGCAAATTGTTATTAGAGTTTGTTGTTGGTGTATGTGATATATTATAGGCAAAATATGAGCAAAAGACAATAAATATACAACATAATTCTCTCACCAACCAAAACATAGACAATAAATATACAACATAATTATCTCACCAACCAAAATATAGACAATAAATATACAACCTAATTCTCTCACCAGCCAAAACATAGACAATAAATATACAACCTCTGTAAAATTTTACAGCATCTGCCTATGATTAGAGACATTACTACACGCCATAACAAGAAGAGATAAGTGGTAAAGGATTTTGCTTTTATTTCTTATATTTAAACCAAACGGCAACACTATTTAGTTATCAAGTTTGTTTTGTTATATGGGTTTTGCATACATCGAATGCAATGATACTTTGAAGTTGCCATTTGGTTTAAATATTCAGGAAAGGAACAAATGATTTGACCCGAAAACTCATTTGTTTATAAGTTCAAAGGTTTTGGTGGAAAAAAAATCATTTTGTGACAACTTTTATTTACACTATTTTTAACCACATATTTTATTTTCTTATTATACTATTTGTTTCTCTCTCTTCTTTTCTTATGAAATAATATTTTTAAATTTATTATTAATTTATAAAATATATATTTTTATGATTATATAATTTCTATTATTGCCACACATCATTAATCAGTTGTCGTTCTCGATTAGATTTGCCCCACCATCCCGAACGACTCAGGAGTGGCTCTGATACCACTTGTAACACATTAGGTAAAAATTAACGAGCTTTTTAGGTTCATAAGATAACATTGTCTTACAATTACACAACGTCGTGTTAGAGATGATGGTGCAAACCTCTTCGAGGACGATGAGTCCCAAAGGGAGGTTATTGTAACACCCTAGGCAAATCCCACATCGGTTGTGGCCTGGAGAGATGTTGGGTTCATAAGATAACATATGCGCATGTACAAAGATTTTCCGCCAAGAACGAGTCTCGTAAATGCTTTGTCAAAGAGAGAAATCATATAAAGATCATTTTCGGGAACACGAAAGAGTATTTAAATGACTTTTGAGTCATATGATTCAAGCCCGCTTGAGGAAGGAACACCACGAGGAACAACCTTGTGGTGATCAATGGTTCATAACACATTCCAACGCTGAAAGGTAACATTAAAAGCTCCTAGAGTCTCCATTCACCTTCCACGGAATCAAAGACTTCACAGCGATATGTATCGTATAGTTATCCACACCTTGTCAAAACACTGTAACAAGAAAATCAAGAAGATATTAGAATGATTACATGCTAACTATTTACAATAGAACACCCTTAACAAATAATTTGTCCAATAAAGTCAATAAAAAAATAAACTAGCTGGAAAGCTTTAGATCTAACGAAAAGAGACACAAACCATGAAATGTATAAAAAAAACATCCAAACCCTTATTAGTGTGACTAAAAAACATGGACATTTGTAGTTGCTTATAAAATAATGAGCCATAAAATAAAGTCGAAAAGATACAAACATTTATAGATGTAACAAAAAAGAGAAACAACCCTTTAGAATCTGTGGTAGAAGGTGACTAGTTGTTGTAGTAAGCAAATTGTTATTAGGGTTTATTGTTGGTGTATGTGATATATTATAGGCAAAATATGAGAAAAATACAATAAATATACAACATAATTCTCTCACAAACTAAAACATAGACAATAAATATACAACATAATTCTCTCATCAACCAAAACATAGACTATAAGAGCACTATGTATGGTTGGTGCCATGGCTTTAGCCGTGGGCCAAAAATGGTATTTTTTTTCCACAACACCAAAAACTCCCATAACACCAAAAAGTGCCTCCTTGGTTAACACCACATTTTTTGGTGTTATGGGAGGACCCCACTTTTTTTTCATAAAAAAATCATATAAAAATAAATTTTAAATTTCATTAATAATTAAAAAACACATTACATAAAGTTAAAAAGAATACATAAAACTTAAAAACAAAATACATTAATTTAAATTTCATCATTAAGGTTCCACAAATGATCCATAATATCTTGTCGAAGGTCCTCGTGCACTCTCCTATCCTGAAGTTCTTTGTTTTTCATTCGTTGTCTTTCGCATTCTTCGACCTAAGTACGTTGAATATTGCTCTCTGAAGAAGCGTACATCGACCAATATTCACTAATATCGAAATTTTGATCTTTCAATATCATGTTATGTAATATCATGCAACAATACATGATTCTTTTAATCGTGTTCATGTGATATGCTCGTGCGGGTTGTTGTATGATTCCCTACCGACCTTGTAGGACTCCAAAAACTCTTTCAATATATTTTCTTGCACTTTCTTGAACTTTTTTAAACTTTTGTGTTTTTAGATCCCTTGTGATAGTAAACGCTTTGACAAACGTAGCCCATTGTGGATAAATTCCATCTGCTAAATAATAACATTTTTCGTATGTTTTTCCGTTTACTTGAAACGGAGCTTCAGGAGCTTTATCCGCTAGAAGGTCATCAAATAACGGTGAACCATATAAAACATTAAGGTCGTTGTTGTCCCCCGGTACCTCAAATATGCATGCCAAAACCATAATTGTTGATCCGCAACGGCCTCAAGCATTATACTCGGGTATTTTTTATCCCTTCTTTTGAATTGACCATGTAAAGCCTTAGGACACTTTACCCATTCCCAATGCATACAATCAATGCTCCCGAGCATTCCCGGGAGCCCGTGTTTCCTTTCATGCAAGTCATATATATGTTGGATGTCTTCTAAAGTAGGTTTTCTCAAATATTTCTCAACATACAATATATATATGCATTTAGTGAAATTCCATAAACATTCACGTGAACATCGTTCGGCACATTGCAAATACTCATCAAATAAATCGGGTGATGTACCATATGCCAATTGGCGTATGGCGGATGTGCATTTCAAAAGAGTACTAAAACCTAAACGACCGGTAGCATCGGGACGTTGTTTAAAAAATAGGAAGTAATCGGGTAGAGGGTCAACATTATAATTGGAAATATCATGTATGATTTTTTTAAAAGTGTAGAACTCATACGATACCTTCGGCGAAAGTATTCTTCCGGATACACGGGTGGCGTGTTTTCATCCCCAAAATAATCACGTCGTAACTTATCTTCCGCCAATTCGCGCTCGCGTGCAATATATCGCCTTGTATGTTTTACCGAACTTTCGGCTTCATCTTCTTCCATAGCTTCATATTGCTCAAAATATTCTAAATATTGTGTATATTGCTCCATTTCGAGTTTAGTGTGATACTCGTACATTTCGAACAAATCATTGGAATTCATATTGGTGTGTCAAAATATGAAAGGGATAAAAATATGAAAGGGATGTATAAAAATAGGAGTTTGTATATGTATTTATAGTGAAAAAAATGGTTCAAAAGTTACAAAAAAAACCCTAACGGCTAGTTTTTTTGAAAAAAAGCCGTTGCCAACGGCTATATTTTAAAAAAAAATTTAATACAAAATTAAACACGCGAAAACGCGAGACCCGAAAACGCGAGACACGGTACATCGTCTCGCGTTTTCGGGTCGCGTTTTCGGCCATGGCTCACCATACCTTGTGCTCTAAATATACAACCTCTGTAAAAATTTACACCATCTGCCTATGATCAGAGTCAGTACTACACGCCATAATAAGAAGAGATAAGTGGTAAATGATTTTGCTTTTATTTCTTATATTTAAACCAAACGGCAACACTATTTAGTTATCATGTTTGTTTTGTTATATGGGTTTTGCATACATCGAATGAATGATACTTTGAAGTTGCCATTTGGTTTATATATTCGGGAAAGGAACAAATGATTTGACCCATAAACTCATTCCTTTATAAGTTCAAAGGTTTTTGTGGAAAGAAAATCATTTTGTGACAACCTTTATTTTACACTATTTTTACCCACATATTTTATTTTTCTTATCATACTATTTGTTTCTCTCTCTTTTTCTTATTAAATAATATTTTTAAATTTATTATTAATTTATATGATATATATTTTTTATGATTATATAATTTCTCTTATTGGCACACATCATTAATCAGTTGTCGTTCTCGATTATGTTTGCCCCACCATCCCGAACGACTCAGGAGTGGCTCTGACACCACTTGTAACACCTTAGGCAAAAACTAACAAGCTTGTTGGGTTCATAAGATAACATTTGTCTTACAATTACACAACGCCGTGTTAGGGATGATGGGGGCAAACCTCTTCGAGGACGATGAGTCCCAAAGAGGGGTTAGTCACCCTAGGCAAATCCCATATCGATTGTGGCCTTGAGAGATGTTGGGTTATAACATTCACCTTACAATGACGCAACGCGTTTTGTGATCTACTACGGGGCAAAACGAAAGATATTCTGGTTTTATAGCAGCGGGTGTTTATAATATGAATAGTATAATATATATATATATATATATATAATATATATATAATATATATATACTAGTTGCAAAACCCGCCCGATGGGCAGGCATGACTTGTAATTATTATTTACATTTTTCTGTTTTGCTAAATATTAATTTTTAAAAATTGTATATTATACATAGATTTTTTTAAGCATAGTTGCAATATTTGTCAATTTGTTTGAAGTTATCATTTTTTAAACGTTGTTAATTTTTTTTTGAAAAAAAGGTTTTTAAAAAAAACTTTTATATAAAAAAGAAATGTAATTTATCAATTTTAAATAGTTGAAGGTGTATATAGTTGCAAAGTCCGCCCGATGGGCAGACTTGCTTTGTGAGTATCAAAGGAATAAATTAAGTAACGGTTAATGAATTACGAACATTGTTAAATATTTATAAAGTGAATAAAGAACAAAAAGAAATATATCAAAACAATCATGCACATGGATACATCATAATGGTAGCATAACAAATGAAGTTGTATATGCAATTAAGGGATGCCATGAAAAACAACAACGCACGTTTGATATATCTATCTCACAATTGGATTTTAACATCATTCTTTTATGACCATTAACAAAGTATGAATTTAGTTAAAGATGGCGGCTTTTCTCGGTTAACAGGTAGTTAGCCCATGTTATCGCGGTCTGTTTTGACCTCTTGTCATTGAACATAACCTAGTCATTAGTAAAAAAGTCCTTCGTCATTTAAGGAGAATTCTTGTAGTACATGTATGTCAAAAACGTTTTTGAGTGTGTTGGATCGCAAAGTTATAGCTATCATCGGGTCAACGTTCTTTGGGAACTCTTGCTACAATTGTGTTTCATAACTTAGGCTTAGTGTTGGATCAACTGTATTTTGTTTGTTGAAGTTGTATATCCTATTTGAAAACTGGTGGTGGAGTCGCCGTGGGAGAATCCGAAGGTGTGTGCACCTGACATAGTAACTACATTAACAATTATGGTATGCATTTCTAAAGTAACCAATAGTTGAAGGTGTATATAGTTGCAAAGTCCGCCCGATGGGCAGACTTGCTTTGTGAGTATCAAAGGAATAAATTAAGTAACGGTTAATGAATTACGAACATTGTTAAATATTTATAAAGTGAATAAAGAACAAAAAGAAATATATCAAAACAATCATGCACATGGATACATCATAATGGTAGCATAACAAATGAAGTTGTATATGCAATTAAGGGATGCCATGAAAAACAACAACGCACTTGATATATCTATCTCACAATTGGATTTTAACATCATTCTTTTATGACCATTAACAAAGTATGAATTTAGTTAAAGATGGCGGCTTTTCTCGGTTAACAGGTAGTTAGCCCATGTTATCGCGGTCTGTTTTGACCTCTTGTCATTGAACATAACCTAGTCATATGTAAAAAGTCCTTGTCCATTATGTAGATTCTTGTAGTACATGTTGTCAAAAGTTGTTGGTGTGTTGGGATCCATAGTTATAGCTATCATCGGGTCAACGTTCTTTGGGAACTCTTGCTGCACATATTTATTATGTCATTTCATTTATTCCAACTTGAAAGGGCTTTTTTCATATATATTTTTTTAGAACGGTAATTTTTTTCACAACTATCTCACAATATATTTCACACATGCCTTCAACGAGGCTTGAACTCTCAACCTCTAGGTTGGCGAGGAACCCACATACCGAAAGATATCCTTGGTGGCCAACTGAGCTAGCTCAGTTAGTTTTTATTTCACATATTACTTTATATCCTTACTTTTGTTTTCACATGTATATAAAAGCATTATCACTTGTTAGATGCTTCAAAGTAATTTTAGCGTATAATTCATTACATTTAAGTCCATTTTTAAGATCAAAATTTTATTACATTTATGTCCAATTTTGTTACATTTAGGTCATGTTTCGTACATGCATTGAAAATAGAAGACTATAATATTTCATCACGACGACATTGTATTAGTTAATCGATACGTGTATATTTGGCCCACCCATATTTGAAATCCTGGCTTCGTCACTGCCTGATTTGATACCCCAAATACCAAATGCCGAAACAAAACATACCCAATGTGAAAGGGACGACATAGACAAACCCTTTAATAAAAAAGTTCTAAAGATACATTTAATATTAAAAATATATAATCAATCAATAATTATACCATCTTGATTAGAAAAAAATGTACCTGTAGAAAGAAACTTTCGACAACAGAGAAGTTGTTCATGTTGGCAACCATCTGGCCTATGTATTTAGCCATGTTTGTAAGGGAGCTTAAAGCAACAAAAGCAATGGTGTCATGTAGATTTGATCATTTGATTAGAAAAAACATGGACAAAGAATATTTTGGTTCAAAGGTAAACATCACCCTTTTTGACTCCTTGTTCAACCCAAACTGATTCGTAACTTTATGTCACTTTAAAACTTTAAACATCACTGGTACTTGACCGGTTTCGCTGGAGCCGACTACTAACCGAAGTTCGTCCTAGCATCTGGTCAATATCACTCAATACGGAGTTTCTCCCTTCATTCCGTTCCTTAATCTCCCGCCGTCTTGAACCCGTCGACGAATTCTGACCATTTCCAGAGAAAATCTGACCCAACAACCCCTCAATCGATTCAGGAGACGAGTATGCTTTCACCGATAAACCATGGGAAGATTCATCCAAGAATTCCCGATAAACTGGCACAATAAGCTTAATAGTTGCCTCTTTTATCTGCTCTCTCAAATCATCTTCATGAATACTATCCTTACTTCTATGCCTCTATGCAATCTCTTCAAACTCCTTTAAAAACGCCTCGATCTTACCCTTTGGAGCAGCTCCAGTTCCACCTTCTTTAGTTCCATCTATTTCTTCTTTGTCAAGCAATCTCACTAACCCACCCCATGCTTGCTTCTCATACAAGTAAGCCGCTTCTTCCGCCATAACTTTGTAGTTTTTCCTCGTAAAATTCTCACCCAGTAATTTCCCAACCTCGGTGTTCCTAGTCCTCATGTAAATATACCAATAAGTGTTCATGGTAAAAACATGGTAAAGAACTTTATCCTTGTAACCTGATCTTTTAGACTTGATATTCCTTTATAAAGCTTCCATTACATTCGAAATCGCCTCCCTTAGCAAATTTTCATCTGTTTCAGGAACCGATAAAATTCCATTTTTCCATATAGATCTGTTCGGATTTTAGTTCTAGCGTTAACAAAAAGCTTTTCCAATTCTCGAAACCGAGAACATATATCGGCTCCAACTTCCCCTTCAAATATGTCTGAAACCTCGGCCTTGAGATTTTCCAATGAATTGAACATGTCCAATAGTTTAAAGAGCTTTTGTGGCTCTTTGTTACTTCTAGCAACACCTTCACCGAACTGGAAGAATACTGCCATAATTTTGTCAGCGATTTTC
Organism: Tanacetum coccineum; assembly: GCA_026074375.1. NCBI lineage: Eukaryota > Viridiplantae > Streptophyta > Magnoliopsida > Asterales > Asteraceae > Tanacetum > Tanacetum coccineum. The sequence continues at coordinate 19,478 of BQNB010052782.1, read as the reverse complement.
ACAAAGCATTCTTACCAGATAACGCCTTCCATAATGTTTCCCAGGACATGGTAGCATAGATTCTTTTTTGATACAAAAACTGTTCGAACTGCTAGCTCAAGTGTTGGATCCATAGGCTTATGGATGTCTCTAAGCTTTCCCATTCCATCTCATCTATTTCTGCAGGTTTGTAATAGCTCAATATGGGTTTAGTCTCATTATGTTTTGTGTCTCTTGTATGCACCTTGCGACGAAAAGATACATTCTAAGTTAACTTTTAATAAGAAGTGAAAAAAAGTTGTATCGGCGTGCAGATATCAGTTTTTGGGTTATAAATAAGTAATTCTTGTATGTATCAAACACTTAATTATGGTGAACTAAAATGGGTGCATTTATAATTAAAATGGCCACAAGTAAAATGTTCACGGTTGTTGAAAAGCAAAGCATGTAAAAAAGATGAACGTTAACTGTCCATACTATAAGAATTACCTTGACAAAGATGTCAATACATAAATCCAAACAATCATTAGCCGTAAGCAGCTCTGAAATCCTTCTAAGAGCTTCAACCTCCATCTCTGTCCCCAACTCTGCCCCCTCTGCCGCCACTCCACCATCATCATCACCGTCTTCCACCTTCACTGTGATATCATGATGCTTCAACCGCTGCAAAATCCCTTCATACTCATCCTGCAAATTCAGTAATGCCTCATCAAGCAAGCCATCAAACTTCATAGAATCAACCTCCGTTTCCTATAATGCGTTTAAAGTAACCAAAGTCTCTCTTTACCGATGTGTCCTAAACTGGTATGTTGCCTTAGTCCTACTCAGAAACTCCACCACCTCGTGCAACCATTGGATCGCAGGCCCACCCTCTTGGCTAATCAAATTTATTGCAATATTCAAACCCTTTAATAAAAAACTTCTAAAATACATTTAATACAAAAAATATACAATCAATCAATAATTATACCGTCTTGATTAGAAAAAAATGTACCTGTAGAAAGAAACTTTCGACAGCAGAGAGGTTGTTCATGTCGGCAACCATCTGACCCATGTAGTTAGCCATGTTTGTAAGGGTGCTTGAAGCAACAGAAGCAATGGTGTCATGTAGATGACAACAGCATCAGATTTAAGCTCAAATTCCGCGAGTTTATAAAAGATAACATAAAATAAAGGGGTCAATCTAACTTACACATTGCGTCCCTTTTTTCAACAACACTCTGAATTTGAGCATCTGTATCGTATCCAGTACTGCTGAGATAGTAGCCAAAAGTTTCCTTAGATGGGTAGAGAAGCTTGTAAAAAGTTCCTTTCTCGTGTGAATAACTGAAACGCTACTTTTAGAAATCTTAATATATCTCCTCTGTCAAAAATCTGTATAAGAAAGAGACACTATCACCGACTTCTTTCCTTTTATTATATCCACTTGTAGCTCCAAGGACCTCTTTTTTGGTTCTGTTAGACAATAGCAAGATAAATTTTAGTTGCATTTACTTGAAAATTAAGTTGATACTCTCAAATCTCATTTCCAAAGAACATAGTTTATTAAATATTAATTCAACTATTTGATTATCACACCTCGTTGATACAGTTGATGATTATTGATGATTTGATGCTAACATATTTTATCCAGATTAATAGCATAAACTTTAAGATGTTCTCATTTCTTCAATTTATTAGTACATGTTAATACATAATTTTCATGTTTCTTTATGTAGACACAGTTTTATATGTTATCACTTATTTGTATAGCTATGTGTGGCAAGACATCGACTGACCAGTTCTAAAGTTACCAGATAACGTACAAGCTTGTTGGTACTGGCATCTGCCCAAGAGTACTTCTAATATTACTCACTGACTTTTCAGCACATGTGATGCTCAATGTCGAACAGGAATTCAGGATCTTTGGATCCTAATTCCTAACTAAACTCACCTTGGCAACTAAAATTGTGCCTTATATTTTCAGTAGCCAAGTGTTTAGAAGCATGATTAAAGTGATTATACGGATTTTGAGTTACAATAATCATTTATCCAAACACCCTTTAATATATCAGCTAAGTTTCATTCCCATCACTTCTATCTATGGTGTATGTATTACCTTATTGAAATTTGAAAAGTCAAACAAAGCTGACTTAGTTAAAGATTACACGTGAAGAAGGTATGTCCACATTCTTTTTTTTGTTCCAATTTCAATGGTAAGATGGCGAGTATGATATATGTAACACTAATTTCAGCCAAAGGTATTCTAATCTATGTCTAATTAAGGAACATTTTAGGCGTATGATCATTAGTTAAAGTCTTTGATAACACAAATACACAATCTACCAAGTTAAATGTTACTATCTTTCAACTTTTTCTTTTTTATCATGATGATTAAGACAAATGGTAAATATGGTGGTATCTCTGCAAGCTGCATATCACTATATGAGATATAAATTAATAACCTGTTGTCGCATTTCGTCAACCAAGAGAGATCCAGGTAAGACACGATTCATACATGCTTAACTAAGCTAGACCAGATGTAACTATAACGAAATTTTTGCTTCTCTTTTAAGTTTTATTGTCTGCAAAAGTGTCGTGAGGGTGGGTGGTTGAACATACTGTCGTGTAAGACTTTTTAATAATTATAGTGGCTTACCTGTTCTCTTGCGTTAAGCTTCTCGTCTAGCTTTAGTAATCTTCAACCTCAAAGTTCTTGCTAATATAACAGCTTCCTGCAAAACAACATACATTAATCATACAGTTGAATTCGATACATCTTCAAAAAAATTAAGAGAAGGTAAAGAATACTCATTATTGAATGACATACGCTATCTCATGAGTGAACTCTTTTTACTCGATCTTAGATTATTTTCTTATAACATCTGATGTCTTCCTGCTACCCTCAGCAATGTTGGCACATATTTCTTTTGTAGCTATGTTGAAAACCTTGAAATTTGTAAGCTTCATATAAGTTTGAAGATAACGAATTTGTTGTTTGGTGTCGAAATTTTGTATTTCTTCTTTGGAAAAGAATATACGAAGTATGTTGTAATTCTGAAAGGGTCAAAATAAGCTCTCTTTTAGGAACAAACGGATTCCATTTGAATTCACAAATAACGGAATACTTATAAGTATGATCACAATAACGTCAAAAAGTATTCTTACTTGAAGAGCATTCACTGAAAATTCAAGTGCAGCATTTGTTTCACAAGGTCCATTCTGCAAATGTAATCAGAAATAACACAAAAGTTTCATGTTAGGACACGACGCTCAAAACAAATCCACATATGGATACGTAACAGCTAAACAACACAAACACGCTCAAAATTATGTCAATGAACAGGAGTACATGACTGGAAATAAAATGCCGTCACCGAACAGGTGAGCTTTATACCTCAAATGGTGGAACAAGATTGGCAATATTACGGACCACAAAAGCTTCACCAGGTTGAAATCCTAAGATATAAGAAGGACAAACTCTTGAATCTGCACAAGAAATCACCATGAACTGTTCTTACAATGGTCAGTCGGCAATACAGCTAGATAATGTGTCGATTGGCATCAACTTGAGACGAAAAAGGATACATCTTTATTATAATAGAAATAAGAAAAATACATGAACTGGTGGCATGAATATGTTCTTGTCAAATTGTGAGAGTAGGTGTGTTCCATTCACATAAGAGAATTAAATCCAAACGTAAATAGATTATTAGCTATATGGTAAACAAATTGGAGTCATTGATAACAAATGTTACTGGACAAAGTATGGAGTCATCCAGGTTCGTAGTCATTCTTAAATTTGTTGAGCCTAAGATGAAGTAGGCAATCCTATTGTAGAGGTGAATTATGAATGGTAATATTAGGTTAAAGATGTTTTGTAATTATCTCCAAAGAAAAATGTTGTGTTTTTTAATCAAATCTTCTCTAAACTCAAAAAATAATTTTTTAAACATGACAATATTTGTTTTTAATTATCAATCACAACTTGTGGATTTGAGGTGTTTTTTGTGAATTATCAAATACAGGTTCAAATCTTGTCATGGGCATAATTTTTATAAATAATCCAGAATTTTGTGTAAAAAACCGAATTTTACAAAAAAATTCATGATGACATGGCTTGCGTGATGACATAGGGATGTCATATGAAATTATATGTGGCATGCCTCCTCTTATACATAATGTAGAGATAGAGGGGGATTTTATTTTCAGCAACATTTTAAGTGCGAGAACCTTTTTTAAAATCAAAAAAATACATGCACGCCGTTAATAATCGTAAGAATCCACCCATGTTCTTCTGTATCATCATGATCTCTTCCTCTTCTTTCACAAAAAACCTTACCCTCGGCCGCAATACTGGCGGCTTATCAGAACATACATGCACACCTTCAAAGAAAAAAATTTGTATTTCCAATCTCTCATCAAATTCTTTAGAATAAGTATGATTTTTTAAAAACCATATTTGTTCTTTTTAGAACATATTTACAGAAATACAATTATTGAAGGCGTGCATGTATGTTTTTGAAAGTTCTCGCACTTAAAATGCTGCTGAAAATAAAGTTCTCGCACAATTATTGAAGGCAAAATTAATTCTATATATATATATTATATATAGTTATAGGATCAAATCAGAAGTTTTCTTAATAATAAAGAAGAATAGAAGTAAGCTATAACTGCATATTTGATATGCACCCGAACTTAAATAGATGCATCTCTATTATCTTAGGTGATATTTATGCATCATAATGTGTTTTCTTGCTTTGAATTTGATGATTTATACATATTATAGATGCATTCGTGATTTTATTGTTTTTTGTTCCTCTTACATGTGCCGAACATTATGAAAATCAATTTGCACTATTACAATCAAAAATTTACTTTCTAAACTCAAACTTCATACATCTTATTGAAATAAAAAATACATTATTCAAATCGTTGCATCTCAAATGTGTGGTTTTAATTCCACTTCTCACTACTTTTTTTTTTTAATTTACCTTACTCACTGGGTGTCTCCATACTTATATATATTATTATGTTGGCACTCAATGAATTCTTTCGAATTTATTTAAAAAAATTCCCTTTGCAGGAGTCGAACATTGTGTCATGTAGTTCATATACAATGTACTCTACAACTCAGCTAAGCTGTTATTTGTTTGATATATTCGAAGACATATTCATATACAATTTTCAACCACCAACAAATCTCTTTTACATTTTCAATCGCCTGATATACTCATAATTAACCCTGATATACACATTTCTCATACATAATCATCTCCTACACGAATTCAAATTCAATTAACCCTGATATACTACATGATTTGATGATAAACTCTATAATTAGAGCATATCTACTAACATGAAACCCTAATTTTTTTATATAGATACATACCCCCTTACTGTCATGTTTCATTGGTAACGGTTGCCATCGTTTATAAACGTGTTATCGGTGATTTTAGATGCTTTTTTTCTACAGTCGTTAAACAAGATCGTTTGCTGTGTGATTTTGGTCTATTTTTTTTGTCCTCCATGTTGTTTCAATTAGGTTTGGTTTACAGTTTTTTATTGTGTAGGAATTGTTTGTTATTTCATATAGTGTTTCAGTTAGGTTGTGTTTAGGTTTAGGGTTTAGGGAATTAGGGATTCTTTGTTGTTTCATATAGTGTTTCAATTAGTCTTTTTTTAGGTTTTATTATTGTCTGGTGTTATTGTGTAGTAGGATGATTGTTAGTTGTGGGTTTAGGCTTTTACTTTACCTTCACAATTACTTACCTGTGGTTGTTTTTTGTATGTGATTGTTCTATTTTTTCAAAAGATTTCTAATCGTTTGCCCATTTCTTTAGTCTACTGTTTTCCAAAAAGACTTTTGTTATGCGTCTTATTCGTACCAAAGTTATTGGGTCAGAACTCCAGTGATTTTAATCTGTTGTTATATTACTTTTTAACATCGTTCGTGGTTATCGCTATTTAATTGACTTTCATGCGAAAACAACCAACTGACCTTACAAATAGTGATTTAAGTGAATATGAAAACCAAATGCCAAAAACTGATCCAAACACACACGATCTGTTTCCTATTTGTCTCGTGATGGGTTTCATAAGAACCCGAGGAAACTATGTTTCTACTTATAGAACAATTTACATCTGTTTAAGTATTGTTCATATGAAAAGTTCCTTCATTTTGTTGATCCATTTCCCTTAACTCTATCATCTCTTTTGAGATCTGTTATTGCTCTATAAATGAACTTTAGCCTAACCTTTTTTATAAAGGATTTGCCAAGTTATAATAAGAATTTTTTATGTTGTAATTTTAGGTGTTCGAAGCTGCCCTTAATTCATGAATTCAACAAGAAGTAAAGTGCTAATGATTTGCAAGAGAAATGGAAAGACTTTAAATTGCTGTTAAGTGAGGTCCGCAAACATCTCTTTTATTTGAAATTAATACTTTAACATTTAACCTGAGAAGTTTTTTTGTATTCTGCTATTGTACTTAAAAAAATTGCAGATGGTTTACTGCTATGTGGAAAGTGCCTTTAGGTTGTGGGAAACACAATGACCAGCCTGACCTTGGTTGTCAGCAATTCCAAATGGGGTGTCAATCTGCTGGGTAAGTTAACGAAATATGCATACCGATCAATTTAACATTTTATTTTAATAGTATGTGGTCTTGTGGGTTCTTTTATTTTGTGTCAAATCTGTTTTTGCCTTTCTGTATGAAACAGTGATTTGGTTATACTTTATAATGTTTAGGAACACCTAATCTCACCCTAGCAACAATTATGGACTTGATTATCAGTCATTAGCTGATTGATCCTCTTTTTGGAATTACATTTATATTCATTATAAATTTTTTTACATAAAATCTCACTATTGATTACTCAAACTTGCTTTATTAGTTTCCATTTGTATGTTTTCAGTTTGGAAGGGAAGGAAGAGGAGGCGGTGATCTGGGCTCTGGAAAAAAAAAAGCAGTAAACTGCCTTAGTTACAACTCAAACGCCCCAAAACTTCAATCACAAGTATGGTTTAAACCTCTTTCATCGTCACAGTTTCATTACCTAATGATTTGTTACATTTTTATTCTAAACTTGTACACACAAACTCATATGTCCGCCATCCTCATCTACGCCCCACTTCTGTCACACTCACTGGTGTGAATCGCCGAAGAACATACATCAGCATAAAATAATAGTCCGATGAATCACAATAAAATAAATACACCTATATATCATGAGACAAGTTGTTAGGCACGGTATGCATTTGGGATTTATGTCACATGCATTTCACTTATCAAAAGTCAAATAGCAGGTTCATTGGTTGTAAAGTATATCATAGGCTAAGTAAATGGCCGAACAATTGTTTCCTTTAATTTGGGACTGTGGTAGAAATATAACTCTATTTGTGAACAATTTCATCCTTTAATTTAGTATATTGTTGTGTTCATTCCATGGTGTTGACCTCAGTTACGCATCGGGAGTGTCTGAATTTGCTTTACCATCGCCCCTTTTGGGTGGTGCTGGCGGCATTTGCAGGCTGAGAAGGTCTCTAAGAACCTGAACACGATAATACCTACGTAGGGAGACTGCTATTTTCTTGCTTACTGTAGTTATGCAAGAGAGAGATCTATGTGCTGGAATCATTATGACGATCATGCTCCATAGTTTGTGTTGATTTCAATGTGACTGATTACAAACTACGCTTCTGAAGAGTTAATAAGGTTGGTCACTTTAGGATCCAAATTACCCATCAAAATCCGTATCCAAACTCAAAACAAGCGCTCTCATTGCGCATGGATGTACCATATTAAAAAGTCATCATTTAATTAAATCAGACTTTTTTTTTTTTTTATTTTTTTTTTTTTTACATCTACAGATTCATCTATATCAGCATCTAAATAAGCGGATGTACATTGGAGCTCATACGGTTTTTGCGTATGCGCATCTCTGTTATTCGCATCACCCACTTGGAGCACAACCGTTGTGAATTTAATTTAATTCATACTACTGTTTGATTAACATAACTTTGTGTTCATTGCAAATGCGTTGTTTTTTACAATCTTACAGTCAATTTATACCGTTTATGGTTAAATAAATGTAATAATTGACCTAATTACATACAGTTTATTATTGATATTTTACAACTTCTATTGGCTTTCAGGTTTGTCAAAAGTTATTCCATAATTTACCTTTTTACGTTTTGATTTGATTAATTAATGTATGTAATTTGTTTATGTTATTAGTGGTGTGAAGTTTTCTGCGGATGAGGAGAGACTACTGATAGAACTACGAGGGGAATTCGGAAAGAAATGGGCCCGAAAAGCGACGTATTTTGACAGGAAGAACAAATAATGATGTGAAAAATTATTGGAGTAGTGGACAGAAGAGACTGGCTATCAAACAGTGAAAAACTATTCAACATACACATGCCGACATACACTGATGCAATTATCAATGTAACGGGACACTATTATGAGTTTGACATCGGTTACATTAGTGTGATAAGTCGATATAATATCTGATTATCATGGTACAGGATGTTCGTTTTGGTTTTAGTCATTGGGGTTGTTGTTTTTGTGCCGTTCAGTGGTGTCGGGTTCAGGTCGGGGTGGTGTTGTTTTGGTGTCTTGGTCCAAAAGGGGTTTTAAGCTAGAAAGTTTGCGTGGTGGTCATTATTTGAGCTCATGGCTTCAGGTTAATCTTTGTGGTCAAGTATGGTCGACACATTTGTTTCAGGTCATCACAAATGAAGGTTCGGGTCAAGTGGTTAATATGGCGGATTATGGTAGTTTGGTAGTTTTGGGTCACTTTGTAACTGTTCGTAGAGTTATTTATGTCGTGCGGTGTTGGTTTATAAGATGTCTGATATTAATAAAATACTTGGTCAACCTGTTTGCAGATTCTGTGCAGACGAGGTGGCTGTGAGATTGCCGGAGTAAGCCAATCAAGGAAGAAGAAGAAAAGTCGCCAGAAGAAGAAAGTGGCAGTGGAGATATGGCTGCCGCAACATTTTTCTGCAAATGTTCAACGTTAAGGGGTGTTTGGCTGTCACTGCTGCAATACTCTTACAAAAGGTGACTGAATATACTTAAAAAAATGTTAAAAAGGTAAGATAATTCAAATTACGTAAACATGTTTAGGCATTAATTTGTTGTAGACCAAATCAATGGGGTATATATCAGAATCTCACAGGTCAAAATGAGTTGGGTTGAGTTGTTACACCAAGCCACCAACACCACCCATTCATATTCTTATGCTAAACACTTGAAACAAAAGGCGGGTATAAAAATTAAAATTATATGTACTGCAAGAGTAATCAAGAAGCAATATTTTCCCATATATATATTTAGATCAGTAGGTTGTGCTTTAAATATGCCATTCAAACATGGAAAAGGATATTTGTCTTAAATAAATTTATTTGTTACACTGATTTGAAATGGTGTGTTCAACCCACAAGCTGCCAAGTAACGACATGATACAAAGAGCGTCGACTAAATCGGTCTGTTGCAACGTTAACAACAACGACGTTCGACGTATGCTACCCGTCCCGCAGCGGAGCGCGGGTAGACCCACTCATTAGAATAAAGTCACTGAATGGATCATGATTTATAGCAGTCTCTCATGTATGTTCTTATCGTCTAATGAGTCCTATATTGTTTTACTTACAAATTGGCTTGCAAGATATCTTTACAGCAAAGGGCTATTTCATTGCACTTGAGGTCCATTATCGTTAGACCAGGACTCATTAATATGATCATATGCAACCTACTTGAAAGAAATAATATATGAGATTAATCGTAATTCTTTTCCATTTGTTTACCATGTTAAAGCTATTAGAAACAATTGTGAGGAATTGTGGCACTTTTGTTCATATGCATGTACTATTTAAAAGATTTATTATCTTTTTAGATACATCACAAAAACTTGCGGTTGCCTCACATATATTTAGAACTTGAGTATTATAACGAAGTTAGCCCGCCCATTGACAAGTATGCTTTACATATTTAGAACTTACGGCTATCGTTATTTTATCGCAAACATTTCAATCTATAAATGACAAGGGTACTTCATTACAAATCTAATTGGCTAATAAATGAAGGAACTTGAGCTTAAATCGAACCGCTTTAAAGAGTTGGAAGAATGGTAAGTTACTTTATATATGCTACATGAATTAGCACTTTCTGTTTTTTTGGATCCATAACTGTTTTTTTTAATTGTTTGACTTTCATGTTAGCTGGGAAGGTCTTAATAATGCAACCAATTAGTAATTCAAACTTATGTGTTTACTCCATTTAGATATCCTAACTTAATATTTATTAGTTTAAAAATATACAAAGGGTTTCATTTGTTGAGTTTTCGTGTACTGCGATTATATTGGCTCAGAGAATATACTTTGTGAATCTATTTTGATAATTACATTTTTTATATGAAAGAAGCAACATCTTAAATGTGTATGGTTGTTCTTTAAATAAATATTCGTAAAGGTTGGTTTGCTTTTAACATCTTATATTGAATTATGGGCGTTCATGGAATGTTACATTTTTTAAATCAGGTCAAGTGGTCAACTGTCTTAGTTCTATTAAATATAAAACAACAACATGAGGATTTTGAAACTGTAATCACAATATATTAACCGGACCAAAACAAACAGACCCGGACGTAACTGAACCGTCTAATATTGACCGGACCAAAAACCACCAACCCTGGCCTACCGGAACGGTTTTGATCCTTTCATAGCCACCTCTACTCGGTCACTCCCAAATTATTACACCCAAAACTCACACAAACTTTCTTTAGAAAAAATCTGATAGAGCAAAACCCCGCCCATCGGGTGGGTTACGTAGCTAGTATATATATATTTATATATATATATATATATATATATATATATATATATATATATATATATATATATATATATATATATATATATATAGAGAGAGAGAGAGAGAGAGAGAGGGGGGAGAGAGAGAGAAGGGTTATTGTGGTGTAGTACCTTAAAGTTGTTAAAATGAAAAGTGATTTTAACCATTGAATCTATTAATTGACATATGATTTAATTAATAGTAGATACATGACATTAAATCTTATACATAAAAATTGATGTACAACCACTAAAAAACGTGTTACGTAACCATTTATAGCTGATACATATGATACATAGTTTTGCTTCACAAAAGACTATTAATAGAAATAAACATTTTATTCGCAAATTCAGTGATACACTCTTATAAGTTACATTCGAGTTAACAAACAATTGTTAAACCATGATAAACAACTGATACACAAGAAACCGATAATATTAAAAACCTCGAACCAACTGCTCGTACACGAACCAAAACCTCCAACAACTCGTACACGAACCAACAACTCGTACACGGACCAACAACTAATTAATAAATGTGACATTTGTCCAATTTATATTACTTCTCACTTTAACAACTTTAAGCACCTACACCATTTTAACTAAATTATATATAGAGTTAGGATTAAATAAGAAGTTTTCTTAAAATAAGATGGATAAGAAGTAACTATAATCGCATATTCGAGATGAACCGACTTAAATTTGATGCATCTCTATAATCTTAGATGCATTATAACACATCATAATGTGTTTTCTAGCTTTTAACATATATGAGATGCAACGACTTGCTGTTATTAGATGCAGTTCTATTCATTTTGATGCACATTTTGATAGTTTCGAAAGTTAATTTGATGGGTAGTATGAGGCAATTTGATTTTCGTGATTTTGGACATGTAGAGGACCAAAAATCTAAAACAAATCATAAAAATGCATCTAATATACGTATATGCATCTAATTAAATGCTATAAAACACATTATGATGCATTATAATGCATCTAAGATTATAGAGATGCATCTAATTTAAGTCGGTGCATCTCGGATATGCGGTTATAGTTTCTTCTTATCCTTCTTATTTTAAGAAAACTTTTCATTTGATCATAACTCTCTCTCTCTCTCTATATATATATATATATGTGTGTGTGTGTGTGTGTGTGTGTGTGTGTGTGTGTGCGCGCGCGTGTGTGTGTGTGTGTGCAGTTTTGGCCGAATGGCCTGACCTCTGGCCGTGTTTACCAAAAAGGCTAACTCGAAACTCATCTGGCCATTTGACCTAAGCCCGCAGCCGTTAGGCCAAAACTGACCAAATCAATCTGGCCGTTCGGCCTGATCATCCAGACGCGCGGCTGAACGCGTAGCTACAAGACTTAACTTCATTTAAGAGTGTGTTTATGAGTTGTAATGATGAGAGTCCGATCATTTCCCTCCCATAACTCCATGAGGTCGTCTTTCCTTTGCTCCAAGGTCCATTCTAGCCTATATATGCAACCACTTAGGTTTGTTATTAAGAGTGTGTTTATGAGTTGTAATGATGAGAGTCCGATCATTTCCCTCCCATAACTCCATGAGGTCATCTTTCCTTTGCTTCAAGGTCCATTCTAGCCTATATATGCAACCACTTAGGTTTGTTATTAAGAGTGACAAACCCAAAGGCTTAAACCTTACACCCTAAGGCTTACACCACCAAAATATCTACCCCAAAAGGCTAAAGGACCTCTACCATTTTACCAGGAGTACTTAGAAAAGGTGTTGGATGCTCTTGTTCGTGTGGTAAATGGAATTCTAGTTGATTGGAGACGTTGGATTTCTATAAGTCCAAATACTTGGTCTCTAGTAATTAAAATAATTAGGTATAATCTTGTTACGTTTATTGTGACGAACTCTCAATTTGAAAGTATTGTTTATGTTTATGTTTTGTGTTTGGAAATGAAAATGAATATGGTGTAGTTTGTTATATATTTGGTGGAATGATGTAGACTTTGTTATGAGTGTTTGGTTATATTTGTATGCATGAATTCATGATTTATCTTATGAGTTTGTTTGAATGGGAATTTTTTCAATTAACTTGTTGATAAAACCTAAACGGATTTAAAGGTCGAAAGAATTTTCCGTTAAGTTTTTTTCCAAAAAGTTAGTGCACGAATTAGTATGGTTTTTGATACTTGACAACTATCATTTAAACTTGTTAAACGGACTTGTATTGATTCAAACACGAGCATAGGTCAAAAGGACTCATAGGAATAAATTGGATAAATCACGTTTTCTAGCAAATGGTTCCTAATGGATTAGTCCTTGTCGGTGTTCATAGGTCGAAAGGGTTCACCATCAAACTAAAACAAATATGATATTTTCATGAAATACACCAATGGATTGGAACTCGTAAACACTAGATTTGTGCATCATTTACCTTGTTTTAACCAAACGAATCAAACACTCTATATGAAGAACATTGATTTCCACACAAGTATTTTTTTAATTTGGTTGAATCTTGCTTATTATTTCGATTTCTATGGTAATTTGGATTGTGACAACCTTATTACTTGATTTCACGTATCACCAAATTCCTTGGTACGATATCGACTTACCCACCTTTGCTATATACAGACGAGTATACTTGCTCATATGTGTTGCTAGTAGAATGGGTAATCGTGTTTATAAATTTAAAACTTGCATACAAAACAAAACGCATCAAAAATTTAGTGATACATTATAATAAATAACTTAATTGAGTAAAGTTTTTATTAAAACCTATGGTACAAAGATGTATGCATGCTTCTTCGTACATATTTGATATACACGTTATTTGTCAAAAATCATACCCTTTGAAACTAAGTCATTGCCATTTAATTGTAAGTACACTTGCAATTGTCTTTTACTCTATGTGAAGCATAGGTAAATTGTAACCCAAGATGATCATTCACTTTTCGTGAGACGTTGGTATTATAATCACAAATTTTTATTGGGCGACTTAATAGAGTTAAGCTAGTGAGATCCTTAAGCCCGAGGCATAGATCGGATGAAATATGCTTAGTTAACACTATTTGCTTGTACAAAAGTGTCATTAGTAAGTCCCATAATGATCTAGGAATTGCACTTGTATTGAAATTATTGCTCGTCAATTATCTATTGAATTCATCATTGCTAGTAGATCAACTGATGTGATGGTGGATGTTAATTAGGATCCTAGCCTTTTGAAATTAATAGTTTATTTATTAAGCTATGGGTAGTTAATTTTAAAAGGATTATTTATCGAAAATACTAAAAATTGAATTTTGTGATTCTTTTAATAGTATTATTGAAATTGTATACCGTAAATATGTGTTTGTTCATTTCTTGAAAAAGACAAACCAAGTCTTATTTCCTTATAAGAAAGAGAGACACTCATACCTATCCTTTTTCGTTGCTAGAAAAAGCAATAATAGGTGTGATTGAATTATTATAATTATAATCAAACTCATAGCAAACTTACATGGTTAAGTAGAATTGCACAACTTATTATTTCAAATAGATCTCATTACCCTTGTTCGGTTTTGAAATCTTTGAAACAAATAAGTCTCTTAGAAAACTTTAGCCAAGAAAAGCTTCTTTCTCCTCTTGTTCTAAGCAAATCGATACCCCTTATATAAGGCTTGAATCGATAAGATCAAAACAAGTGCTTTGTATGCTTATCGTGATTAAAATAACTAGCTTGATTTCACCTAGTTATTAGGTATTAACCCCAATAAAGGCGCTAAAACCCCTATGGAATGGTAGGCCTATTATGGAGGAAATTCCATGCAAATTTTCAAGTTGATGAAAGCATGATGGCTAGTTCCTCATCTACATGGTAGAAATTCATACACTTTTATAATACCTAAGTAATTGTTACTTGTAGGCATTCAAAGTGCGTTGAAAAGTTAATAAATCGCTATTTGCTTTTCACTAGTGATGTAACACTTGTAATGTTGTCAAATCTAGTAGGAGCATTGCGTTTTACTATTGAAATGGACATTCATGTAATGTTGTCTGATTCAGTGGGAGCTACAAGCTTGATTACCTTGTTAATAACCCATATTGTTTCTAGGTTGTCTTGAAACAACACATTACTTTTCGAATATGAACAATTATAGTTTTAAGGATCACTGCATATTATTTTATAAGACAATTACTTCTTGAAGTGTTATCTATACAATAATTATGTATGATTCCTTATTAATCTATAAGGTTCTATTTTTACTAGTTACAAGACTATTTGTGACACTATCAAATTGATCATACAATCAAATGAATGTCGTGTGGATTGTCTACATACATGATGTTGTGCCATGCACAAGTGGGAGAAATCTTAATTTTGTGCAAGGTACAACACATGACAATATGATTAATGGTTTCTCTTGACCGTAAGATAAAAACTAATATTATACTAGGACTTATACACATAAAGTATATATGTTGCCCTGAGAAGAAAATGTCAAGATATGGATAACAAGCTACTTCAACTAATATGTTTATGTTTTTTTAGAATGACATAAATAATGAAGTAAGCAATTAACTTGAAATTACTATTGAAGCAAAGAGTAGACGTTCATAATTACTTTATTTAACTATGTTTATGTATCTTGTAAAGTCACAGACATGAAGTCCTTGAATTTTTCAAAGGCTAAATAATGTATAGTTAACATGTTATATCTTCTTATAAAGATATGTACATAGAGTTATTGAACTAGTTAAAGATGTATACATTATAGCATGCAATAGGTTTTTAAATACTATATATTTAATTTGGTTTGAAGCAATTAATAAGTATGTAACCTAAAGAGTATTAAGTTATTTAAGAAATTGTAGTATAGTCTCATAATCCCAATACTCATAGAATACCACATGTTTATGGTGTCTCTAGAGTGTTAAATCAAACTCTTTTGGAATTGTTTGATTTTGATAACTTGAAATACTTTACCTCCGAATCTGTCAAGGTTTGAAAATTAAGTATATCGTGTATATATTTAATATGACTCTGACTTAGAAGGCAACTAAGACACCATCACGTTGTGGAATGTGATGACTCACATTAAGTCTTAATTAAAGTTTTGAGTTTGTTAATGTCTTATGAAGCGTGTTATTAACAAACTAGAATCAAGAACTGTCAATGTATTTTGTAATGTCCCAAATAAGAGCAATTTATTGTTACTCAATATGCTAAGTAATATGGAGAATATTCCTTGATTACAAAAAGCAAGTAAGATGACCTGCATATCTTTAAGAGATATGATAACAAAATACACAACCTTCTAGACACACTAGAAAATATCATAATGAGGATGAACATGAAAATGTTGAACCTTATAATGTTAAAACTCACATTCATAGATCCGCAATGATACCTCTATCACTTGAATGATATATTTTTATATCCATGCTGAGGAATATAAGTTGGAGGATCATTGTGAACCTACTAACTATAGAGATGCATTGTGAGTCTTGAATCTAATGATTGAATAAAACTATGAATGATTAGATGCAAGTCCGTGAAAGATCAGTTTGATTGTGAGGTTAATATGAGTTTTTTTAAAAGGAAGACTCATAAGGACAATATTATACACATGTTTAATGCACACCAAGTGACAAAATTCTAATCATACTTAAGGATTTGACTGTGATTAAATTTCTCGTTCTACGCACATTAATTATATAAAGATGATTTATTGTCATACTAGTTTTCATAAAGATGAAATATGACAATGTAATATTTAAACTTTTTTCTTGAATGATTACCTTTGCGAGGACGGTGTGTAATCAAAAGGATTAAATTTAAATAATTTTTATGTGGTATACATAATGCAAGAATTCAAATGTTGATTAATGCATGCATCTAAAGGATGAATCTTATGTTTAATTATTAAAACCATTTTTTGATTTTTAATTAGAATTAAGATAACTCATGAGTACAACTAAAAGCTAGTGGGAGTATTATGTTTGTTTTCCTTAAATCACATATGTTGTATAGCATATGGAAAGCAACATTCTATCTAAACTAGATGTTAATCCTTAGATTGGAATGAAGCGTCATCTAAAAGATTTAGGAAACTAAACACACAACCTTAAAATATATGTTTATTAAAATAAACATATGCGGTTAATAAACCCAACACAACATGACATATCATTTAGCAAGTCTTAATGGATATATCTCATTTTATGAGAGTTGACATGAATTGAAACCCTAAGTCTAACTGAGGAATTCATCATGTAAATAATATTGTGTATGAGGTTAATTGTAACACTTGTATAAGTACAAGATGAGTTGACAACAACAATATCTAAGAGAAAATCATTTAGATGCTTGTTAGTACAAACATTCGGGCAAAAATTGTTTGGATTAGAAAACTTATAATAAAATCATAGTGTTGTTACTAGACATTGATGATAGTTTACTTGAGATGATACTCAATCCTAGTCGTGGTAGAACTTCATCACTGATGATAACTATGCTGACTAGTTGTGCTCGGCTGAGAGCATTGTTGCAATACATATTAAAAGGATAAGAATACTTTACAGTTTTGAGAAGTTATTAAAGATGACTGTCTTCAATAAGGTATTTTGTTGGATTCACACACCTTATGGAATGTACGATAGTAATACTTATATTGTGATACTTGAAATTGAGTACACACATACAAAAGGACTATCATTGTATATTTTTAAAGGACTTCACTATTGTGAATTTGAAATAAGTATTCTTAAAATTCCATAGACCATAATCTAGTTGATTTTCATGAAATCTATGCCTTATCCCTGTGAGCTTAGGCATGATTCTTCAACTAGAATTATCATGCATTGATTTCTTTAGTATTTGGATAAGGGATATTAAACAAATTTTATTTTATAATGAATTAAAGTACTTGGTATGTTTGTTTTCATTTAATATTAATTGTATCTTATATTTTCAAGTTTAAATCCGTGAATAATTTTCATTATTCTAAATTGTCCATTATCGATCAACAATACGAGAGTACGGTTGAATCAAAACAAATTTGAGTGATTGGTAATATTCTTAGAATATTAAAGGATGTGTCTGCCAAACTCACATAATATTCACAACTTTGCATATCGGACAACCCTAACTAACAAGATTATCACTTTATTGATCGACGTCATCAAGTGAATCTTGTAAGTGATTTTCTTTACTAATCCTTAGACTTGAGATGCAAGCAGGTCTTGCATGTGCGGATAATACCTTTTGTTATAGTTTAACGTTATCCTGAATAAGGTAGTCATAAGAGTCCTTTTCAGAAGTATTGTGAAGCACAAGAATGACACGTGCAGTCAATATAGAACTTGTTCCTTCAACTAGCTATTGAAGAATGATGCCACTGGACCCCTCGTTGGATTAATCAGATGTTTGTATGGCCGCACTCAGAGTTAATCTAGAAACGCCTCGATGAATTTTGGTAATCTTGATTAATTAATTGAAACGAGAAATGAAATCGTTAACTAATGGAATGACATAGATCCATATCTATTTTTAACATGGTATCGAAAACAAAGGAATGGTAAATGCTTAAATTGTTTAATTGAGACTTTATGAAACTACACTCAAGTATTTTTGGAAGTATTGGCTTGTTGCTAGACGCTTACCAATGTTATTATATTATTTGAGACATGTTAAAGTGGGAGCTGTTGGGATATGTCTATATCACAAATAATATATGTCCGGAAAGTACGTGAGTCTATGAAGGACCGTCACAGGTTATGTTTAGATTACAATTTAATAGCAGATATATTTAAAGTATTAATATTGTGATGAGCGTGAGCGGATAGTGATCTCGACGCGCGGATAAGCTAAAAAGGTCGTAACTAAGGATATTTCAACGAGAATTAACTAACGAACGTTAATTATTAAGTATAGGGACCTAATTGTAAACCAACTAAAAGGAAGGATCTAAAATCACCCCTTAGCCGGTCGGTTACAAAGAAAACGAAAGAAAGAAGTTGATTTTCTTATTTGATAAGGATTAGGGTAATGACTTGCACTCCAAGTTTAGATGCCTACATAATGAATCCCATTATTCATTATTTGGCTAATCTTTAAACTCTAAGAAAAAGTTTTTCTTCTCTTCTTCTCTTTCCCTCTTGTATAGATGAAAAATCCTAATTGAAGGTTTTCGGTTTGCTTAAGATCCAAGTGATTAACTCTTGCTTATTGTTTAACAAGAACTAATATCCTAATTGAATTGCTAATAAACATGTCTATGAAACCATAAAGGACTCTTCCTTTAATAATCTTTATTGTTTCATCTTGGTCGTTCGATTCAAGAAGCCCTAATTCGAAGGTGTTTTCATCTGATCTTCAATAACTACAAGAAAAGGTAAATAAGGTAATTAGTTAGGTTAATTAATGTATGCTATACGTGATCATCTATCCGATGCGTTTACTCGTGTTCATTCATTGGTTAACATGTCTAAATTCCAACAGTTGGTTCATAAAATCGAAAAGTAGTTACAAGTGCCATTGTTTAGTTGGAGAGCTTAATGACTTCATTTACCTTTCATCTAATAGGTTAGAACTGAGCTAATATATACCAGTGAACTGAGCTTAAAGCCTTAGGCTTTGTTTGTTTTTTTAATTTCACCTCTTCTAACCTCTTCTCACCTCTTTTGTCTGAAGCGGGAAGAGCTTTTTTGT
>BQNB010052781.1:12774-33580 GCA_026074375.1 Tanacetum coccineum | reverse complement strand
CGGAGTTGTGAGCAACAAGCAGCCGAGTTTGGAAGCTGCACGAGAGACAATGTTTTTACTCACCAGGATCCCCATGATTTTGCTTTTACCCATATTGATACGTAAACCTGAAGCATGATGAAAACAATCTAACACATGCGTTAGAATATTAATGTTATCGTCACACCATTGGCCCATGAAAACCACGTCATCCGCGTAGAACATATGAGAAATAGTCGTGGAAGGGTCAAGCTTGATGCCTTTGAACATCCCAGCGTCAACCACTCGTTTAAAAGAAATGTGTAGACTTTCCATAACTAATATGAAGAGGAACGGAGATAAGGGATCTCCTTGCTTAAGACCTTTGAAAAATTGGAACTCTTCCGTGGGACTACCGTTTATAAGAATGGACCCTCTCGACGATTTGAGACAAGATTGAATCCATCTACACCATTTGTTACCAAAACCGAAATTTTTCAAGACATCATCCAGAAAATCCCATCGAACCGAATCAAACGCTTTCTCGAAATCAACCTTAAAAATGAAAGATTGTTTCTTTTTAAGTTTGCACCACTGAATAACCTCATTAAGGATGAATGGGCCATCTAGAATTTGTCTATCAGCAATGAAAGCAGATTGCACTTCATTGACAATATCACTTAACACACCAACAAGACGATTCGACAAAATCTTGGCAATAATCTTTTATATACTCCCAATAAGACTAATTGGTCTAAAATCCTTGACCAAGTTAGCATCAGGGATTTTAGGGATCAAAGTAATAAAAGAGGAATTGCACCCGCTAGGAATATTACCATGACAAAAGAAGTAATGGACAGCTTCAAAAATATCTTCCTCAATCAAGTGCCAGAATTTCCGAAAGAACCCAAAAGTGAATCCATCTGGACCTGGCGACTTATCAGTCCCACAATCCCAGACCGCCTGCTTTAATTCCTCTCTAGAGACCTCGTGTTCCAACTCACTCTGCTTTTCGAGGGATATTTTATTCGGAAACTCCATGTCAAGAAGAGCACGGTGAGAATCCGGTTTAGCAAAACGATTACTGAAATGCTGGTAGAATTCGCGTTTAACAGCTAAAGGGTCCTCGATCCATACCCCATTAATCATGATGCCACGAATACTTAATTGACTGCGTTTTTTGTTCAACATGCCATGAAAGAAATTAGAGTTCTCATCCCCTTCTATGCACCATTTAATCTTAGTTTTTTGGGCCACTTCCATTGCTTGGATTTTATCAATGTCAAGAAGCTTTTGAACGACTTCAGAACGTTTTTTAATCACATCGTCCGAACATATTCCACTATCAATATCCGAGTCCAACTTTCGAAGCTCTAATTTAAATTTGTCTTTTCCAGAATTCATCTCATTCATTTTGCCTCTAGTCCATTCCTTTAGTTTCGATTTGAGATGCTTTAGTTTGAATGTCAGACCACGCATAGCATCCGAAGCATGGATAGGAGCGTCTTTCCAAGTGGCTTCGACAAATTTATCAAAACCATCAATTTCCATCCAGTGGTGGAAGAATCTAAATGGGGTAGGACCATAATCAAGATGGGCTTCACGGAGTAATATAGGGCGATGATCTGAAAGATAACGCTCCAACGTAATGGCTGAAATGTAAGGGCAGGAGTTAAATAAGTTATCAGAAATGAGAAACCTGTCGAGCTTGCTCATTTTAGAAGCAGATTTGTGGCACCACGTAAATGAGCTACCACCCAGGGGAACTTCCTTCAATCCTGCGTTGGTAATGAAAGTGTTGAATAAGTTAGCTCCGTGTGCGTTAAACACGGAGCCAAATCTGTCAGACTTGAGTCTAACCTCGTTGAAATCACCCATAATGATCACATCTCCATTCCACTGTTGCGTAACGTGAGTCAGGTAATCCCACAATAAGATTTTATCTCTCATGTCATGAGGAGCGTAAACTGAAATAATAAGCAAATCTTTACCGTTTTTCAACCACACACCACGAGTCATAACAAAAGAATCCGACACAGTGTGATTGCTGATACGAAAAGAATTGATATCCCAAACGCAAAGAATGCCCCCCGAGTATCCAACCGAGTCACTATGAACATAGTCAAATCCAAAATTACCCCAACAACTCTTTACCGTAATGAGATCCATGCTCTCCATTTTTGTTTCCTGCAAAGTTAAAAAGTTCACCTTGTGTTTGATACATATCTCCTTAACCCAATCCTTTTTGGCCTTTTGGGCTAGGCCTTGTATATTTAAGGATAGGAAATTCATTGATACACATCAGTCGCTCCCTGTGTTTCAATTATTTGTGTCATGTTGTTAAGAACACCGTCCATATTATAGCCCATAGTGTTACCCACTTTAACCAATTCTTCCATTAGGCCAAGAATGGAACCGCCAGTGCGTGGGACAGAGGAAGATTTAAAATGGCCAGAGCAAACGGATTCGGATTTGTCATTGATACTTCTCTCCTGTTCAACTTGAGTCTCATTGACATGGCTGCCAGCAGAACCAATGTCGTTATTCTGGGAAATGTTAGGAGTGAAACCTGGTGGGTGATTAGGCGTATGCTCAGAGGCCTCATTCTCATCATTCTTACCATTTTTCTTATTTAGCAACGAATATATATTGAACGGGAGGCTAGAAAGAAACTAGCAGACGATATACACGCAAAAACGATCCAACAAACAAAGAACGAAAAGGAACAGAAAAACTCTAACGAAACGAACTCGCAAAACAACCAAAGGCTATTAGAATAAGAAAGATCCCACCATGGCGCCAACTGAATTAACTCCCATGAACGAAACCGAACACCCGAGGCATCATACCAAAAAGCGATCTAACCGGCATCCTTTGTTTGTCTCGATAAGGCATTATGAAGAAGAATAGCTTCTTTAACGTTGTCATAATAACTCCAAATCTGAAGATCGCTAGGAAAATAATCTTTCCACGAACGTAGTTGCGCGAGAGAGAACAACCCGTGTATATTTCCATTGGGGTCTCTATAGCTCCATCGTTTATCAGAATCTATCTCGTCACTAGTTAGAGGACCAATATAATCAATCCACGAAGAACCAGACTCAACAGCAATATTTAAATCATTACCCGGGGGTGTAGATGGAGGCGCAATGATGGAGTCTTTTTCAGGAGCAATAACTGGCGTAACATCCTCATTATCATCAGTGGTAACATTACCACAATCACCCTGAGAATGAACTCCAAGAATCTCACCAGCATCATCTTCCAAATTCTTTTCCATGCAATCCTTAATACACCCATCATTATACAAGACCGAATCATCACGAATCTCGCCTTCTTCAAAGGAGTCCACAAGATCACTTTCCACCCCACGAACATCCTCCTCTCGCAAAACCCGACTAGAAGGCGACACCGAATCATTGTTAACATTCTTAGGGGAATCTGAATCACAACTATCGACATCCAAATGCTCCTCATTTTCCAAACTTTCATCCAAACTAGGACCCTCTGCATCCTTCCTTTCCAGAGGATTAGACTCGGAATTGACCTCCATCGATTCAATATTGGGCGCCCAATATGCAAACTCAGTAGCGATAATACGATAAGTCCGATTACGATATGAAACTATAAAGGACTCTATCACACGATGTAAAGACTCTGTAAGGACACAAACCTTCCCATGAGACATTGGTCCATCACTTACCATATCCGTAAACACGCTGCTTCCCCACCGACCACCCAACTTCTTATAAACCTCTGGAGCCCATGATGCCAATGGCAGACCCACCAGGTCTATCCAAACACATCTTTCATCTGGAATAAAATCGTGAGAAACATCTTTGAACTCCAAAAATATCTCTTTTAACGCCTTTGAAGTCTTGACGCTTTCCACTTGATCCATAGAGTCGAATTCCAACCAAACCCAACGTCCCCCAACATATCTAAGACCAACATCATCGAATCCCTCAGAAGACATATGTTTTAGAAGCTCTGAAATGACACTTAAATCTTTAACTTTAGCAAGAATACTACGCTCCATACCATCCAAATCAATACAATCGTCTACCGAGATAGACATCACCGCTTCATTACCCGCTTCCTTATATACCTTGTTACAATCCGACACCCCCACAGATTCTGCTCCAGCATTACTTGTACCGTATTTGCCCGACATGTCCACTGATTTGTTGCCCAGGACCGCTTTAGCATACGAGTTAAAAGACTGAAAAACATTTTCGTTGATACTAACAGATTGAGAGTTCGAACCTACACTGGGTTTGCCGTCCCCAGAACGTTCCACAGGTCTATTATAAGTTCGACCATACTTCGCCACATCGGCAAATAAATGAAAACCACCCATCCATGCCGTTCTTAGATTGGAAACTAACTGATTGATATCATTAACGTTTATAAAACGTACAAAACCAAATCGATGACCCGATTTGGATCTCTTTGCAGCTATGTAAACATCGATCACCACACCCCATTTGTTACAAATATCCCAAAGATCTTGGACCGACGCATTCCATGGGATATTAGAAACAAAGATTGATGAAAACGACTTATGTTCCTCACGAAAATTAGGATGGGATTTGTTGGGAATACCTTTGTTACGTTGCTTTTGACGACGATTATTATCGAGATGATCGTTCCTTTTGCTTTCTGAATAATTATTAGATCGGTGACCTGTGCCAATTGCCATCGTTATTTAACAACAGAATAGCCAAGATCCGAAAATAGGATTGAAAACGCCTATCATTTGATGATTTGTTGTTAGATCTAGGGTTATGTGTGTGATTTAGTGTGTGTTTTTTTTGCACTTGATTTACATTAGAAATTAAGGGTTACATCAACCATTATAACACTACAAGACTTTTTACCAACATTTACTAATTTTTCATAGGTAATGATTGACGAAACTCCAACAATTTTCCAACGGATTATGAGTACAATTATAAGTAACGATATATAATAGTGGCAGATCTATCAGAATTCAATAATGGTTTTCCTAGACATTTCTAGTGCACATGTTTTTGACCTTTTGGCTGACTAATCCACGGGAACCCACCGCCGAGTCAGGTAAAACCCTTCCTTTTTTTTCACCTAGTTATCCCTAACCCATTTTGTAATTGTTTGGCCATATAATTTGTGTGTAACTATTTTGTTTATTATGACAACCCTACCAAATTTATTCTCACCCTTGTTTCCCAACACCTTTGTAAACAGTTATAGGCATATGAATAGGGCCCCCCCCCCCCAACATTAACAAATAACATACAATTTCCCCCACCACCTCTATTTTGCTTGTTCTTCTTGTGGCTTAAGAAACAAAGTTTGTTTTTTTAATTCCCTTTTAAATAATCCATTCTAAACTCAGGCCAATAAATAAAGGACTAAAAACCAATATATTCGAAAAGTAACGACCTTTCGGAAATTGCAATCTTCATGGAAAACTAAAAAGTTAACCGTCAAACCAGAGCGGATCTATGCTTAAAGAAGAAAGGTCTATGCACGTGCATCACTCGCCTTTGGAATTTTTAGTAGTGGGGGGTTGCCTAACCCCCTATGATGAAAAATATTTAAGTAAGGTGGGTAAAAATTTTTATTTATTTTTTGACAAGTTAAGTTACTAAACTACACAACAAAAATGAGAAGGCGCTAAACACCCACTATAATAAATTGAAAAATAAAATTTATGACCATAACCAAATAAATTTTTCATAAGAAAAGTAAAAGAAAGGAGATAGGAAAAAAAACTCAACCAGGTATAAGATAATGGATATTGTGCTGGCTGTATGTTTTGAAGAAGTAGAAAGAAGGAGACGTCAAATAAAAACGTTCAAACAAGTGGAAATGCGGCGGGCCCCCCCCCGCCCCGTTTGTTTTTTTATGTTGGGAATTAATATAACAATGTTGGTGGTTTTTTTGATTTTTTCATTTTTAATGTTTTTAAAACTTAGGTTTCCCCTGATAAATCGATCCCGTAAGAAGCCCTGATGTTTTCTTGGTTTAAATTATCTAGCTTATGGAAATTGTTCTAACTAAAGAAGACCCAATATAAGTTAATCCCTATTCTTTTTTTTTGAAAACTTTGGGCTTGCCGAGAAAAAAAAAACCCCTGTTTTAAAGAAACAAACAACACATATTTCATTTTTTTTAAATTTCCCGAAAAATATGGAATTAAAAAAATCCATTTAATTATTGAACACATAAAAAAAAGTTGGATAAAAAAAAAAATTAATATTTATTTATAATTTTGAAAAATAATTGAATTTTAAAAACCCCGCTATTTTATAATAGAAAAATAGAAATAAAATAAAAAAAATGTGAATTGACCCAAAAATACCCCATTTCCCAATTAAATTTGAAAAAACATTTAATTAGATTTAACTAAATTTTTTCAATACAATTGGTTTATTGAAAGAGTATCCTGTCAAAGAATCTGCCGCTTAAAATTGGGTTCATCTAAAAAAGAAAACGCGCCCATTAAATAATACAATATATTTAAAATAAGTATATAAAATATATAAATATATATATGGGCACCGGTTCGTTGCAAAAATCACTTTTATTTGGTACAGAACTTAACAAAAATTCACCTTAAAACAACTTTAGAATTTAGTAAATTCCTATTACCTTTTTTTTTAAAATGTCAAATTCAAAAATGAATGAAAAACCAGATCAAAACACAATTATGTCTTTATTTTTAAAAACCTTTTATATTTATCGGAAAAATAAAATTTTTATTATTTTATTTTATTTACATAATTTTTTTTTTAGGTTTTTATAATTTGGGTTTTATTCAAAAATGAAAAAAAAAAAAAAGTGCATATAAGTATTTTAATTTAATATTGGTAAAGATTTCCATGATTTTATCTAGTGAGTAAACATTTTTTCACTTTAAAAATAAAGGTAAAAAAATAACACGAATGGTATTTTTATTATGGTTGCACATTCTTTAAATCATTAAAATTTTAAACAACAAAATATAGACAAAAAAAATTTGAACCATCAAATTGAAATACAATTATTTCCCAAATACACATAACAAAAACCAACAATAATAAATACATAAAGAAAAAATATGATTACAATGAAAATACAATACAAATACAGGGGATATTCCCTTGTGTGAGTTGTGTCCGCGTTTGTTTGCCCTTGATTCTGCTCCCAATATTTGTGTGGCGGCTAAGATGGCTGGCCCCCTGGATACGTCTTTTCGGAGATCAGTTAGAGGAGGGGTCGAACAGCAAGAATTCTCAGATTTAAGTTCGTTTTTGAATTCAGTGGTTCTTTCAACGTCTAATGATCGTTGGTATTTCTCCCTTTCTAGCAGTGGTGAATTTAGTGTGAAAGATACTCGTCTTGCTATTGATGATTTGGTGCTTCCCTCTCATTCTGAGCCGACTAGGTGGGTTAAGTTAATTCCTATTAAGATTAATGTTTTTATGTGGCGAGCTCGTCGGGGGTGTTTGCCTACTAGATACAATCTGGTCCAAAAAGGTGTTATTTTGGAGTCCACTTCTTGCCCGGTTTGTTTTTCGGATGAAGAGGATGTCCATCATTTGTTATTTCGATGTTCTCTATCTCAGGAGGTTTTGCATCGTGTTTGCCGTTGGTGGGAGATCGATTTCCAGCTTTGGCGTTCGTTCTCAGAATGGGACGAGTGGTTCTCTTCTATTCGTCTTCCGGGTTCAGTTAAAGGTTTTTTGGAAGGAGTCTTCTACGTTGCTTGGTGGTTTATTTGGGGATTTCGGAATCGTTCTACTTTTGATGTTAATAAGCCGTCTAGATCGATCCTTTTTGAGAATATTGTCTCTTCCTCCTTTCTTTGGTGTAATAGTAGGTGTAGTAGGAAGTTCTCTAGGGATGATTGGCTTAAAAACCCGCATTTAATATCTTTGTAATTTCTTTTCTAGCTCCTTGCTAGTTTATAAAATTTTGCCGTTCAAAAAAAAAACATGGGTTCAATAGATGCACATAAGATGAGTGTGTACGTCATTTATTATATGGATATTGTCTTTTGTGCAGGGGATTTGGTGAACATAACAAACAAGATAGTTGTGGGACTATGTAGACATGTTGAAAACATTTACCACTTTTTGTTTAAATGTTAAAAATGTTTAAAATGTTGAAAACTAAAACAATATATAAAAAGCTTTGAATTCATATCTTTTATATAATAAAAGAATTACATCATTTCGGAGTTTTCTATCAAATTGAATCTTATGAATTAAAAAGTTGGACCAATCAGAAGGCTTTATTTTGCCACGTAGGCAAAATCGTGCATTCTGATTGGTCAATAAAACTAGAAAATTATTTAATTTGGTCAGATGACAAAAGTTTGGGGAGAATTTTTGATGTAAAATAAAAACACATAAACAAATTTGTCAAATTGAACGAAAACAAAAATTGAAAAAATGAGTATTAAAAAAACGTTAGTGGTTTATTTTAATTTTTAAATAAATTATACTGAGTTAAGTGGAAATTTTAATAAATTTACAAATAATATTATAACTTTAAAAAATAAACTAATTACCCCTTAAACTTTATACCCTAGACTTTAAATTTAAAATACAACAAACCAAATACTTCTACTTCAAACAAAATAACATTATTAATTACGCTCAAATCTACCCCAAGACCTTTTAGTGAATTTTTCATTATCGGTATAAAATCATGTTGTACAACCGAATAGAAAAACGTCGAAGCACATAAATTAATCGTATTAAATAAAAGAGTTTGCTAGCTTTCATTATTGGTTCGAAAAAAATTACATTTTCTTTTCTTTTGTTAATACTCGTAAAATTATAACAATTGAATTTCTGATAAAGTTTTATTTCCATGACATATTTCTAAATTGAAACAATGGTTCAAATATAATGAAGAAAATGTAATCCCCTGTTCACTTCAGCCGACTCCGGACTACCTAAAAGGGTAGTTTCGCTAGGATTATTTGGCTTACAATATCGAATCAAAAAACAGGTAAATCAAAAAAAAATATATTACTAATTATCTTACTACGTAATTTATAAAAGATTTAATAAATTTATTCTCTTCATATAATTTCTATAATACTCTATACATAACTTATAAAACAGAAAAAAAATTATATATATTTAAAAAAAACATAATGTTTAAACCCCGTGCATGCACGGGCATTAAAACTAGTTTTCAATGTAGAAAAAGAAATGTAATTCGCAGAGCCGTCTCGTTATCCTTGGTGGCCCTAGGCAACAACAACGAAGAGGTTTCATTATGCTTGTAAAATAAAGAGAAGTTGCATATATAATTGAATTACATTGCTCAGATATGTTTAATATTATACGTATTTATATTAAAATTTAATAAAAATATGGCCCTTTACAAGTGGAGGCCCTGTGCGACTGCACCTCTTGCACACCCCTCCGAGACCCCTCTGGTAATTCGCTTGAACTAACTTTATGCCATTCAAGAAGTGTATGAATGTAAAAACTATTCGAGGAATTTATTGAACATTAAAATGCAATACATGGCTCGAAACTTTAAAATGCACTACTCGACGAGAACTTTTGGAAAGTATTATATCATTATTTACACGGCTGAAAACTTAAGAACAAGCATAATGTCAAGTTGAAACTTAAGAAACTATATATGACAATGGTATTTTCCATTGCCTATATAAACAATTATAACTTCTTATTTCATCTCATAAATCAGCTAGGTTACATACTAGAAAGAAAGAAATGGAGGAAATGAAAAACCAATAAAATTCATTGATGCACTTGTGGTTAGAAATCGTTTCTTTGCTTAATTTGTGTGTAAACTTGAAAAGGCTGCTCGTTCATTCAGTTATGGTCGAATAAACCCTAACTTCTTGAAATTGTTTTCTTTGCTTATCTACATTGACACTACTTTTTTGTTTTTGTGTAGCTTCATCCCCTCCTAACCGTGCTCCACATCCTATTCCGTTTTTCAACCATAAATTGAAGAAGGGGAATTGGGATGACATTATTGTCATCTCAAGTGATGACGATGATGATGAAGAAGAAGACATTTCATCGCCAACCGTTAAGAGTCGCATAAAATAATTTCGAAAAGGTATGGATATTCAAAGAAGTGTTCAAGTAATCACCACTTGATATTCTTTTTATTTTTTATTTTTTTTAAATCTCGTCAGAATGGGTTGTCGCCGCCAGAAACTTCTTCTATGGCCAAAAAATGTTTAGTTACATCTTAATATTTGTTGGTATTTTTGTTATAAGTTTATGTAAAGTTAGTAAAACAATTTACTATAAACTTTTATGTATATTTTTGATAATTTTAAATGTGACGAGTCAAAATTATATGGTAACGTTTCTGAATTAGCATTTGACGTTGTCTTAGTTAAAACTTTCCAAACTTGGTTACGGTCAAATAACATTAAATCATAAAATCCTTGCATAAGAATTTGGTTGATCCACGTTGTAAACTTGGAGAGGTTGTAAAGATAGACGTGTATATTTTTGTTAATAGTCGTAGCTTTGTAATGTTTTAATTTTTGTAGCGATGTAATTCGGAATGGATTAATGTCCTTTGAAACACTTTTTTATTTGCTTTTTCCTCAAATCATTGCTATACATGAACACCAATTCTTTCGTTTGATAATAGTTTAAAATCAATTATGGGAATACTTATGTCAAGCATGCTAGTTTATAAAAACAAATTTGTAGTCAACCCAAAATTTTAAGAAAAGTACCTAAAATTTCCTAGCAAATTTTCACGTTTTGAATAATGAAATGCTACTTTTACCGGAAAGGTTAATTAGATTAACTCAAAAAATTCATTAAACACACATGCATACACAAGGAAGGATACACGTGTTAGTTATTTTGCTAATCTTCAAATAATTTTGCATACACTTAATCGTCCAGTTCCTTACGCATTACTTTTGGTACTTCAAAGCTTCTCAATACACAATTTTTTATAAATTTCAAACTAAACACATTTAAGACACCAAGATTTTGCATAATCATCTAGGTATTGGTTGTTTTGTATAAAGACGGTATTTTCTATTTCATGCAAGTTTATACATAAAATTCGTGTCGGTTTAGTTTCAAAGTCCTTTGTCGGGTCGCCACCAAAGACTTAATGCTTGATCTGTACGAGAGCAAGATAAGTATGATTTTCTGCACAATTAAATGATAACCGTTAGCCTTCCGTGACGAACCCACATTAACTCCGTGTGAGATAATATTCAATTGTCAAGTTTATGCAGAGAATAAGAATTATTTGTACATTATGGGGATTTATTTGACCCCTATTTATATGTACATACTAGGGTATCCCTATATCGTTACTTTAGTAGTGGCCAGGTCCCTTTCGCAAGGGGTCCCGCGGTCAATCGTTGAACGACGCAGATGTTCTCTCGACGATCGCCTATTGGGGTTGGAGCCGGACGATCGTCTACAAGTGGATCTGCGGAACGATCGGCTAGTTCGGAGTCCCAGAAGCCCCCGCAGATTCTTAACCAGACACTGTTATTTTAGGTGTAGCCAAAAAGCCCAAGTGAGAGATTGGTCCCAACCCAAGCTTGGACACCAGTATACCTCAAATCCCCCCATCTAAATGTTATGCCCCTGGTTATTTCCGGCGTGCTATCAATGCTAGACTTCTACTTATGTCCTCCTTGGTTTATCTGTTATTTTGTTTGTACGTCTTCTGAGTGGTGTCCTGCAATACTACGTCTGTCCATTTACCTGCTGACTTGTGACAGCTTTCACCAGTTTCCATGCCTTATTCTATCGTCGATTAGGCAAGTGTACTCACGTGCCATCCAACTATCGTAGGATAACTTCCAATGGTATAAATTCCCATTATTTTGACTGTTTTTTGCTCTTCTCGAAATCTTTCCTCCACCATATTTAATTTCTTAAGCTTTTACTCCTTACGTCCTCGTGCGTCCTCTTTCCTCGGGGTTCATTGTTTCGAGATTCCGTTAGCATTATCTTAGCTTTCCTTTAAAATGGATAATAATCATTCTATTATGACTCGAGAAATGGAGAGACTTTTTGCAATATGATTATATTCTCGATGAAGTCATCCTACACATCCGGGGCGGATAGGACTATCAACCCCTTTCGAAGGTAATGTGGGTATATACGAAGGTTTATTTATCATTGGGCTAAGATCCTTAACAAATTTTTTGTATCGTTCTCAAATATTTCCGTATACATATTTCCGCAATTATCCCCCTCCGTGCTCTCGTAGATCGCCACGCGAGTTTTGACGCGCGTTACTTGACGGCCCTCTTGCTGTTGTCGGTGCGTTTATACCGATGTATAGTACGAGGTTTTTTCGTTTGCAACGTTACCCTATCGGCTCCGGCCTTGTCTCCGAAGCATGTCGGATTCTATTAAAACGGCGGACATGTTTCTGGATGCCCATTTTTCTTAGCGCCGTTTCCGTTGTAGACTGGGCGATGAGAAGGATCCCTCCCATCTCACTGCTCGTCAGAGCAAGCTTTCAGGTCCTTTCTTCTAATAAACTCCCTTCCGCGGTAGCCGGAATCTTCTTACCTGTGGTTTTAAAGTCCTTACTATCCATTATGGTAAAATAATTATCCACTTGTGTGAGGACCTAGAAATTGGTGGGTGAAAATACTTAGCCCTGGTGGGAATGCTCTTTTTATTTATATATATTTTTAATTATGGCTGTTGAGGTATGGTTAGTATTTTTCTACATGGTTTGCTTGACTATATCATGACCGCTGACCCCCGAAGTAAAGAGCTAGAATAGTCATAAAGGAAAGCAAGTGACGTGTTTGATAGTATTAAACTGTGCTTATTTTCCCTGACTCCTGCTGCGGCACATCAAGCAAGCGGGCATGGCTCTGCGCATGGTGCTGAGGGTCTGTTTTCTCCGTGGGAATAATGTTTGAAAGAACGTCCTTACGGAGGTGCTTTCGGATTTTAACAGACCTGAAATGTGATGTGACCTGTGGTTTGAAGAAATGTTCGCAAAGCAGGGCCGAGAACCAAAGAAAAAGTTGTTGTAACGAATACCCACTTCCTTCTATAAGATGAGATAATCATCCTAACCTACTTCTGGACGATGGAATCACTCGCTTGTCTGAGGCGACCCTCTCGATACTCCCTTATTATTGGGGTCCTTCTTCTCCAGCGGATGTCCATACCCATTGTACCGTCAAGTCCTTTCTGTACCATTTTACTTTGATTTTTTCTGTACCTGGTACTTAACATTAATCATTTTTTGCCATGTTGCCCGCGTTGCGGATGCCCCCTGTGACACTGCTGCTAGAACATGTGACGTCTTAGCCGGTTAGACACTTGTGGTACCTACGTCGGATGTGGCGGTTTCCCAGCCGACACGTCGGAAAGTCTGCTGAATCTTCTATGAGACCCCGCTTAATTCTAAGATGCCAAGCTGTATATTTCCTCGCTGGAATAGAACCAACGACTCTCTGCTAGATACGCTTTCTTGTCATACTTTGGTTGATCGTGTCGCTCCCCCCTCTTGTTCTCCAATATAGGGGGGGGGGGGTGTGTGTGTGTGTGCTACTAATACGCATTGATATTGTGATTAAATATGGAGGCAGGAATTTTAACTTTTACGGGTATGTAGTATTGGATATATTGGTTGCGACGGAATTGGTAACGCGTCGAAACATTCATTTCCCGGTAGGGTACAAAAATGGACCGAGAACCGCCTCGAAAATGAACAGACCAACCGGACCGAAACTATTTCGGTCTGTCCTCGTCTCCTTTTCTTTTTTTTCGTCCTCGACCGGTCCTATCCGGTCTCCAAAAAAACCGCATTATGCCTTGCACCCGACACCGACCGTTAACCAAACTGGACCATACCAACCCGACCATTTCGGTCCGGTATTGGCCAAACACGTGTTCGGTCCGTCCTAGTTTTGTCCCCGTCTGATTTTCTACGAAGCACCGCTATTTTCCGTATGGTCCAAAATGATTCCGCGTAATTATTTAAATTCACTGATAAGAATTTCCTCTCTATTAAACAAAAGAGGTAAATAACCACTTTTCACACATAGTCAACTCTTCAACCATCTTTATACAAACCGTAAACGCATATAATATACTAGATAGTACCCGAGCATACATAATGGATTTTATAGAGACATAGTTATAATTATATTTTGGTTAAGTGTATTGTGTAACGTTTTGTGTAACCAAAATATCACTATAACTATATGTCGCTGTAAAATCCCGTTGCTATGTACGGGTACTCGTCTAGTTCTCTCAAGTATGGATATTAGCACCGATGATTTCTATGTTATATCTTTTAGAAAAAACATATATATCTCGAGAGGGATTTTAGCATAATTGAAGTACTTTGAGCTAGATCTCTGTAACGTGATATGTAACGTATTAATATATCTAATAAGCTCAAGCATATTTTGTGGTTGTAAAGTTATTAAGCTTAAGATTTATAAATCGTCTAATCAATATAGGATAACATATGTATGTTTTTATCAATTAACATAGTATTGGAGCGCCTAGGACTTAATCCTTCTTATCCTTAGACTGTCCCAGCGTAAGTTCCACCCTCAATCTACCACGTTAAAACCCCACCATGTACGTTATCCGTAATAAAACAACAAAAACCAGCATCCCACTTAAGCCATAAATCCCAAATCGTTAAAGTTAAGTGACATGTCAGCGGGCGATTGATATTAACTATTCAGCTCAGACTCAAAAACAACGTTTATAAAGGGCTGAGCTCGAACTCGATTTTTTTTGTACAGCGCGAGCTCGAACCGTTTTTTGGTAGTCCCTACATTAAACTAACGTTTAGGCTTAATAGCTCGTATTATAACAGCAAACTTGACATGCTTGTTTATATCGCAAGCTCGTCTCGGAAAGCCTTACTATTATAAAATCGTCAAATGTTCAAACTAAACTTTATGTTACTTATAACTCATCAAACTTTCTAGGAACAACACATTCAATGTTAATAATAGCTAAATGCTTAACTAATTTCAAAATATGATAGGATTTTTTCTTATATGGAGTTTTTTTCATTGAAAGTTTTCATCTTCAAATGATATGAGATAAGTCTACTAGTCACGCTCCTCTACATTTTAATTTTCTTGCTCTTTTGATATTTTTAAACTTTATTTTTATTTTTTATTTTTGTCAAATAG
Source organism: Tanacetum coccineum (assembly GCA_026074375.1). Taxonomy (NCBI): domain Eukaryota; kingdom Viridiplantae; phylum Streptophyta; class Magnoliopsida; order Asterales; family Asteraceae; genus Tanacetum; species Tanacetum coccineum. The sequence continues at coordinate 18,474 of BQNB010052781.1, read as the reverse complement.
TTTAATTATCAAAATAAAGATTTCATTATATTTTATTTTAAATTAAAAATAAAGATAAACTTACACATAAACAATATCTATTACTAATTATTATATTAACGGTTTTATCACCCTTTATTCTATAATAAAGATATTCATAAATTATCTTTAAGATTTTAAGATTAAGTACATTGATTTGGTCCTTTGTGGTTTGGTGAGGTTTTTCACTTTTGGTCCACAATTCAAAAAAGTTTGGTTTTGTCAAAAGGACATAGCTGAGTTCCACTTTAGTCCTAAAGACAATGTCGACACTTTTTTGGTCCTAAAGACATAGTTTCGTTCCTCTTTTAGTCCAAAAATTTTAGTCCAAATCTATGTACTTGTCTAAAATAACGAAACTAGTTTTTTGATCCAAAACCATACCGTTTTGAATTTTGGACCAATAAGTAATACCACCAATCCACAAACCTTAAATGTACATAACTCTTATTTTACCTTAGTAGATGAAAAAAATAAATTAACACAAAATAAATAAATAAAAATTTAATGTTAAATAACTTATTATTTTTTATGTTCAACTTAAATAAGCAAAGATAGAGGTAAAAACATTTTTGTAATCTATTTGTAGTCTTTATCGCTACGTCATATACGATAATTTTTGACATGGTTAAATACAACGCTTTATTTAGACCATTCCTATGAATGACCTGATTAATTATCAAACATAGAGCATCTTTTTTATGTCGCTTATTCAATATAATATATATTGTTACTAGTATATCAAACCATTACATGTTTATACTCAGATTTGAATTGTTTTTATCTAATAGATGCAATAAACTATAAAATAGAGTCATGCTATAAGCCCTCTCCCATCATATCTCGCGTTGTACGCCAACCTTTGCTTTGCTTCTGTGGAGATATTAATAGTGAGTTCACCCTATCTCTTAAAAAGCAATAATAAAGATAGTCTCTTCAATGACATCAAACTCTCCCACAATCATTATAATAGCAAATAAATGTTCGATATTGGAGTCACTTCATCTCTTTCTTAAAAAATGCTGTGCCTCTACCATCCGATATTAAACATAAAAACTTTTTAAACATACTATGAGTTTCATTTACAAACCGTATTTACCGCCACTTTGAACATAAAAATTTTAGAATAATTTAAAAAGTTATTTGAAACCCCCCCAAAAATGTGGCGCAGCGGAAATATTCCGAAGTGTTTACTCATAATAATATAGCAAAAAGTAATCTCGTTGATTTTCTTGAAATTTATATAAGACTTGTCCCATAATTGCATCACAATGAAAAACTTGAAAATGATACAACAAGATTTGATCATTTGCATGTAAGTAGAAACCCATAAATGAAATCTTGTCAAATTTAGACTCCAGTGCACATCAAGTAAGCCAAACATCTAATTCACCTGAGAAAAACATGCTTAAAAGTGTCAACATAAAGTTGGTGAGTTCATAGATTTTTGTAAATGTATATGTTGAAATCAAAAGATTTATAAAGTATGTATGACCATTTCAATCCTTATAATAGTAGCAAAAATGTAAGTGCAAATGTAGAACCGAAAGAGTATAATGTCTACTGCTTCACCACAGTATCATGAAAAGTGTTTAGTAATCAGTAATGTTCAACAAAGTAGTGTGGACCACAAGATTTCCAAAATGTATGTGACTACTATAACAGATACAGTATCACATAAAATGTATCTACTGTTGCGCTAAGCTCATGACACCGAAGCTAATTTGTGTAGCATATAATATGCCAAGTGTATTCTGCCCTACCGGTGTCTGACCAAGACACCCAATGAGATTTGACATGATATATATCCGTTTATCGGGAGCCCCGTGGGTAGTGAGCGCTACTCACCCGGATAGGGATAATTAGTCCCAATAGATCTATTTATAACATTCACGCTTACTTAACCAGTACAGTCGGTCAAGCAATTGACGGTTCATGATAGTTCGGGCAAGAGAGTGGTCTAATCGCTACTTAGGCAACACGTAAACAGGAGATGATAACCAAAAACACTTGTGTCCAATGAAGAAATAACCATTGTATTCATAAACAACTTTAAATACTTAAATCCATAAGTAGAAAGAGTGTGATATCAATCAAGTAACCGAGTTTGTAATTGGTATGTAAACAATTTTGTAAACGTGTATGTAACCAAGTTATGAAATCAAGTATGCAATCAAGTATGTAAAAGAGATTGTAAATGAATGTGTAAACAAATTGTAATGAGCACGTATTCTCCCCCGAGATTTGTAAAGTAATTGTAAAACAAGTGAAAGAGGGGCTATAAACTCACCTTGACGATGAAGAACGATTGGCAGAAGTGCACATATTAAGCACAATAGAAACGGAAACCGGAACGGCTCGACCAAGGAGTTGCGGTTTATCTTAACGGTTATGATCCACTAGCCTAGGATAATGTATTTGGGTTTTTCGATGGATGATTATATCAACACGACACGTTGATAAAAGATTTAGATCTCAAGTTGTAATTGTTTGGTGGTTGGTTAAATAAATATATCAAAAAGTAAACGCAAGGTGTGTAATATATTCAGTATATATTACATAATGAAAAAATGACCGAGTATATAATTCATACCGTGAATTATATAACAAGATACACAACCAAAAGAATAACTCGAAGCGTATATAATACGCGACATGTGTTACATCTAAAATGTGACAATTAAAATAAAATGGTCCAATTATATAATACATTCCGAGTATTATATAAGAAAGATGATATAAATAAAAGAAACTAAATAATTCGACACACGCCCGAATATCCCCAAAATGATTAAATAGAAAGTTTCTTTATAAAAATAAACGCACGTTTAAAGTTGCGGATTAGATAAATGAAATCTCTAAAATTATAGCTTACGTTTAATTACCGGTTCTTCACGATCTAATAATTCTTAAGGCATTTAATTCGTCCTTTTCAGGATAATAAGTAAAGTAATATTTGTAAAAGTTTACTAAGTGTAGCGATTTATAAAAATCTCGGCATGACATGTTCGTTTATTTAACGTTTTCCATATTAAAAAAAGTTAATTAGTTTCCCTCAATTAAATCGATCCATGTTGCAAACCTAAACACCCCCTTAAGGTTTTTATCCCCAAATCCAAACACTCCCAAATACGTTATTAAACACCAAAAACAAAATATTACACAACACATTTATTTAACCATTAGATCCGGTTTTATATTTATAAAAATCTTATGATATTTTCATTAGTTGTTTTATATTAACCCAAACGCACCCTTATTGGTTTTTATGCTAACCCAAACGCACCCCTATGGTTTTCCTGCACAACCAAACGCACCTTTAGTGCGTTCCTGCACAACCAAATGCACCCTTAGTACGAAATTTCTAACCCAAACGCACCCTTATACGTTTTCTGCTCACCCAAACACTCCCTTATGTGACTGCCGCTAAACCAAACGCCCCTTTTGGCGATTCTGTTAAACCAAACGCACCCTAAGGCCATTTTATGTTAAACCAAACACACCCTAGTGGTGTTTATAACAACCAAACGCACCCTCTCGGTGTTGTTATAAAAACCAAACGCACCCTTAGTGCGAAACTGCTAACCCAAACGCACCCTTAGTGCGAAACTGCTAACCCAAACGCTCCCTTATACGTTTTCTGCTCACCCAAACACTCCCTTATGTGACTGCCGCTAAACCAAACGCCCCTTTTGGCGATTCTGTTAAACCAAACGCACCCTAAGGCCATTTTCTGTTAAACCAAACACACCCTAGTGGTGTTTATAACAACCAAACGCACCCTCTCGGTGTTGTTATAAAAACCAAACGCACCCTTGTGCTGTTTTAAAACCCAAACGCACCCTAAGTGGTTTTTCTGCTTAAACCAAACGGACCCTATGGTGGTGGCTACCACCCAAACGCACCCTATGGTGGTGGCCCAGATTTAAACGCTCCCTCTCGGTGCTAAATCGAAAACCAAGCGCACCTTTTGGTGCTTTTTGTTAACTAAAACGCACCCTTGGTGCTTTTATCACAGCCAAACGCACCCTTTATGGTGCCATTAAACCCAACGCACCCTTGTGGGTGGTCTGGTGGTGGCGGCCGCGTGGTGGTGACGATGACAGCGAGGTGGTGGTGGCGTTGTGGTGATGAAGATGGGGTGGTGGCGTGCGTGGCGGTGTGGTGATGATATTGTTGATGGATCAGAGGTGGGTTGGTGATGGAGATGAGGGTCGCGATGGTGTTGGGGGTGTCGGCGGCTGGTGGCCGACTGAGAGGAGGTGGTGGCGTGTTGGAGATGATGACGATGAGGAGATGATGATGGTGGTATAGATCTATGGTGGTGTGTGGTAGAGATGGTGTGGAGATGAAGATGATGACGATGGCGGGGTGGTGTTTATGATGGTGATGCGTAGCGGTTGTTGTGGTGGTGGGTTGGCCGGAATCTGGCCGGATAAGATGGGGGCGCCGGAAAAACTTGAGAGAGGAGGAAGTGTGTTAGGGTTTGGTAAAAAAATGAGGAAACCCTAAATGGGTTTGATATATATATATATATATATATAAGTTAAAATACAATTGTGACAAGTGTATAAAAGACTAGGGTGAATGTTGTAAATATTCCCACAGGGACTGAAAATGAAATTTTAGGTAAATAATGGTTCGGGACTCGTTTAAGCTAGTGAACGATTGATTTAAATTACAATAATTGCGCCATTGTTTTCCAAATAGTTTTTCACATGAAAATTAGTATTCACCCGACTATCATTGCATAAATGTTTTATAACATTTATTCAAAATGTTTATTATTTATTTGTGTATCACGGATAAAATTTATCCGTAAAAAGATTTATTAAATATTTTTATTTAATAAATATTGATAATTAAATATAAATTTAATTATTTTTGTGTCAGTACGCGTTGCGTGCGGTTTTTAAAATTTTTCCAGGGTATTACAGTCATTTTCTGCTTGTTTTTGGGTCTCGGGCAAAACTAAAAAGTTGTCCGGAATGTTGTTTTACATCAAATTGCTTTTGAGCCCAAGTCGTGAAAACATGATTTAGCGGGTCGTTTTTAATAAGTCAACTTAGGAATAACCTATATCTTTTCGTTTTCAAGTCAAATAAGTTAAAAAAAAAAAATTTGCACATGAGAGATATGTGATAATAAATATGATTTATTATTTAAATATGTTCCGAAAAATTACCGGTTACGCGGTAATCGTTTTTTTTGTGACAATTAAAGGTCAAAAGTCAAGAGTCAAGTCGGACCCGAAAAGTCAAAGGGTAACATAATCATTTAAAATTCTGAAAATTGCCGGTTGTTACAATCCGCGGTTTCAAACTCTCCATTTTCTTCTCGTGTCTAATGCAGGTCGTCCAAATCATCCTTTGGTACTTGGACTCGGGATGCTCCGAGCATATGACCGGGCAACGCTAACAGCTCATCAACTTTGTTAACAAATTTTTGGGTACAGTTAGATTTGGTAATAATCAGATTGCAAAGATCATGGGTTATGGTGACTATCAGCTAGGAAATGTTACAATCTCCAAGGTTTATTATGTTGAGGGTCTTGGACACAATTTGTTCTCTGTGGGTCAATTCTATGACTCGGATCTTGAAGTAGCATTCTGGAAACACACTTGCTATGTTCGGGATTTAGAAGGTGTTGATTTACTTTCCAGATCCAGAGATACAAATTTG
>BQNB010052780.1:0-40322 GCA_026074375.1 Tanacetum coccineum | reverse complement strand
CACTTGTTTCTTTATTTTCAATCCGAGATAAGTGGTCAGCTGTAACATTTTCTGTACCTTTTCTATCTTTAATTTCGATATCGAATTCTTGTAAGAGCAGTATCTAACGGATAAGGTGCACTTTAGCATCTTGTTTCTTGAATATGTGCCTAAGAGTCGAGTGATCAGTGTGCACGATCGTCTTTGATAATACTAGATAGGATAAAAATTTATCAAAAGCAAAGACTACGGCCATAAGTTCTTTTTCAGTGATTGTATAGTTCTGCTGAGTTACGTTGAGAGTTTTGCTTGTAAAGTATACCGGGTGAAAGTTTTTACCATCTTTTTTGTCGGTAACCCTTTATCACTTCACTTCAATAAGATTAACAAGAAGATTAGGAAGAATGTAGAGAGAGAATCTAGAGAGAGAAAGTTAGAGAGAAAAATGGAATTGGATGATTAACTTGAAATGTTACAAATGAACCAACCACCTCACCTTCCTTGGTGAGGTGTATTTATAGGCTTGCATGCCTTTAGTAATTCTACGGGCCGGGCTCGGTTTTACTTGGGCTTTCACCCGATACACGTGACCGGTTAGATTACATTTAAGAGCCCGTTTACCCGTGTAGCCTATTACAACGTATAATTATTTAATGACTGAGACCTAAGATAGTTATGAACGAACTTCCATTGTTCGACTCATTATTTTGAGGCTAACATTTTTGACCTAAGATTGCTCCAACTGTGAAATCACTTGCATCACACATGAGTTCGAACGGAAGATTCCAATTTGGACTTACGATCACAGGAGCACATGTAAGTTTTTCTTTTAATATCTTGAATGCGTTGTGACATTCCTCATTGAATTCGAATGGAGTATCTTTTTCGAGTAACTTGGTGAGAGGACGGGTGATTTTTAAGAGATCTTTAATGAATCTTTGATAGAAACTGGCATGTCCTAGAAAGCTTCTAATACCTTTGATATTAGTGGGGGTGAAAGTTTGGAGATTACTTTGATTTTTGCTTTGTCTACTTCGAGGCCTGCTTCGGATACCTTGTGTCCAAGCACAATCCCTTCTTTAACCATGAAGTGACATTTTCCCAGTTAAGGACAAGATGTGCATCTTTGCAACGCTGAAGCATTTTATCAAGATTGTTAAGCAGTGATCAAAAGAGCTTCCAAAAACAGAGAAATCGTCCATGAATATTTTGACTGATTCTTCGATCATGTCATGAAATATAGCCAACATACACCTCTGGAATTTTGCTGCGTTTAAGCATTCCTACTGGTTCTCATAAGAGCATTTACATAACACAAAAAGGCATTTGCCTTAAGAGTACTTGTGCCTAAATATAAGTGACATGTGAACGTTGTTTTTTTTGTTCATAGGATCGATTGGTATTTGAAAATATCCGGAAAAACCATCGAGGAAACATAAGTATTTATTTCCTGCGAGTCTTTCTAACATTTGGTCCATAAACGGCAAAGAGAAATGATCTTTTGTAGTTGCTTCATTGAGTTTTTGATAGTCAATACATACTCTCCAACCTGTAACAGTTCTTGTTGGGACAAGTTCATTTCTTTCATTAGTAACAACTGTGATACCGCCTTTCTTCGGTATACAGTGAATGAGGCTTACCCAAGGGCTATCGGCGATTGGATAAATGATACATGTATCGAGAAGTTTAACTATTTCTTTTTTCATAACTTATTGCATGTTTGGATTTAATCTTCTTTGTTTTTTAACAACTGGTTTTTTTCTTCTAGGAGTTGCATTTTATGTTTACAAAAAGATAAACAGATTCCAGGATTGTCTGTTGTTTTCCAAGCAAAGGCTTGCTTGTGTCTTTTAAGAACGGATACCAACTTGTTTTTATTTTCTTCAGAAAGCTGAGATGATATGATAACAGGAAGAAAAGAGGATTCTTCCAATAATACATATTCCAAGTTAGCAGGAAGAGGTTTAAGTTCAAGATCCATAGGAGGTTCTTCAAGAGATGTTTTGATTTTGTAATTAGTGTTAAAGGTGATTTTTTTGAATGGTGGTTCTTCGGTGTCGGATTTGGATTCAAAATTTTCATCGGCAGTCATTTTCATGAATTCATCAAATTCAGCAAAGAGTTTTTCTTCAAGGATGGTTCCTTCGATAGAATGGAGGCTTTTATTACCTTCATCTAGAAGAGGATCGAAATCTTCTTCTAAGATTTTGTCGATGACGTCGATATTAAAACATGTATCATCGTTTGAATAGGAGTGTTTCATAGCAGAATCAATGTGAAAGATCATTCGTTCAGTTCCAACTCCGAGATTGAGTTGCTTCTATTTGACTCAAATTACTGCATCGACAGTGTGAAGAAAAGGTCTTCCTAAGATAATGGGAACTTTACTATCTTCTTCCATTTATAAAATAACAAAATCGGCAGGGAAGGTGAACTTACCAACTGTAACGAGCATGTTTTCAGTTATTCCAACAAGATATTGGAATGACCGGTCGGCAAATCTTACGCTCATTTTTAGTGGGTTTTGGAGTTTTGGGAAATAATCTTGCGTATAAGGAATACGACATGAGATTAATGCTAGCACCAAGGTCAGCTAAAGCATTGCATGAGAAAGCTTTGTTGAAATTGCATAGAATAAGAAAACTTCCAGGGTCTCCAAGTTTTGATGGAACCTTGTTTTGAAGTATGGCAGAACTTTCATCGCTTAGGAAAGCGGCTAAAATTTGTTCGATTTTGTGTTTATTATTTACGAGTTCTGATCCGGCTCAGACTACACCTTAAAATACATATAATATAATAAAATATCAAATATATAGTAAGGATGTTAAATAGCAGAGTCAATGATTGATCCGTGAAGTATTTAGAGTTTTCCGGGTTCGTAAATCCCCAACGAGGCTGGAATGGTAAATCCCGATACGATATGAATTGATGATTTGAATTGAGAAACAAATGGTTTTTGATATTTAATTAGATAAACTAAAATTTAATTTAAAAAAACTAAAATTATTCTACGGGAAACAAAGCAGAGGAAAATGGGAACCTTAAATAAAACTACGGGGGAACATATTTAGGCCGAAAAAATACTTAGCATAAGTAATTAAACTAATAAACTATATTTAAACGTGTGCTATTATAGAACTACCGGCGAATTATGCACAAGCTTAAAACTAAAAATTACAAAAATTAAGTACATAAAAATTAATTTTAAAAATTTAAAATAAATTAAAAATATTCTAAAACTTAAAAGAAAATGTTAAGAAAAAATTTTCAAAAACGGAGTTAAAAAGCGAAACAAACGGTAAGAAACGGAAAAAAAGGCGGGCTCGTTAACGGGCCCGGACGGAACTGAATTTTTAGCAAAAATTACCCCCTCTACATAACCTTTTTATATTTTTCAATATAAACTAACTGATTAAATAAAATTTTATTAAAAAGAAAAATATTTTTTTGTTAAATTTTGTATTTTTTATGAATTTTCTAAGATTAAAAACTATTTAAAACTAATTAAATATAAAAAGTCAGAAAATATAACTATAAAAAAATCTGAAAAAATCAAATTAAATAAAAGAAAAAAGTTGAGAAGTCTAAAAATCATTAAAAAGCACTAAAAGATACGGTAGCAAAATATATAAGTAATTAAACTAATTAAATCTAGAACTAATTTTATATTACATTTAAATTAAATAAACTAATACTGTTAACCTATAGGGCATAACAGTGTCTAGGACCAAAAGGACTAACGGAGGGGTAACAGGCTAACAATCCACAGGGACTAGCAATTATAACTTTAGAAAGACAGCAATTCACAAATGGTCCGGATATGAAGTACTACCCCGATTACAACCTAAGTCCTAAAGGCTTATTAAGCAAAGTAAAAAAAAAGGAAAAGTTGGTGAGGGGCTTGAGCTTATCATGTTTTATAAAAGGACTAAGGCTGAAACTCACCTAAAGTAAGGCAAATAATATAAGCTGAAAAAAAAAATAAATCCACAGCAAGCTTAAATGAAACTTAATGGCTTTTTTCTCTTTCCCTTTTTGGGATTTTTTAAGCTCACATAATAAGCTATGACTTATGGGACTAAGTTAAATAAGGCCAAAGGGATACTAAAAAGCTAAGGGACCTAGATAAGCCCTAAAATAAGCTGCACTAAGAATAAGCTATAATGACAGTTTTACTAAAAAAACAGAAAAAGTGCTACTTTAAGCCTAAATTAAGCTAAGTTAGAAAGGGAAATAAGCTATAAAATCTAGGGAGCTTAAAGGGCTACTTATAGGCTACACTAAAAAGCAAAAAGTCCTAAGTTCTTAATACACAATAAGCTATAAAAAGGGTGCTGAAAATTGGTTTCAGCACCAGGGGAGAAACAAACACAGCCTTAAGGGCTTTTTGAGCTTATCTTAATAAGCTCAAATGAGCTTTAAATGATATAAAGAATGAAAACAGATTAAAAGGCCATAGGGAAGAACTTATTTCCAAAAGATGAGCTTTTAAAACTTATAAAAACATGCTGATAATTGGGGATGAAATAGGGGGTTTTCAAGAAAAGTGCAAAGCCAAAATTTTGACTTATTTAGTCAAAGTAAAAGGGACAGAAAACAAAGGCTTGGTATATGGCTAGAAGCAACACAACAAGCACAAAAACATAGTGCTTAAGCTGCTTAAGCAGCTAGGGCACTTAGGCTCAAGTTGGCTTATTCAAATTTTGACAGAAAACCAAAAAACACTTAAAAATTGATTTTAAAACTAAAAATGGATGTTTTAGTGGCTTGATTACCCCTACACACTCAGCCTAAAATGGCTGAGTGCTTGTGACCCATTCCATACCCAAACTGACCCATTTTCAGGTTTTCCCAAACACTCCCTTAAATATAAAAATCCTTTACACAAAATGTTTGATACTCAACCCTGAGTTAATTAGTTAACTCTTATGCTTAATGAACTGAGTTAGGGGCAAATTAGGGCAAGTTAAACAGAAGTAAACATATATCCCTTAACCTTGTGATCTCAACAGTAACAAAGCAACGAATTTTTTCATAAAGCTTGGAAATTAAAGAAAACTTAATAACATTACAAAGTAGAAGTTCTGAAAACTTTAAATTACAATTTAAATTAAAGATTAAATAAAAATAAGCTAAAAACAAGGTAGTAAAAAAAAGGGTGTGGTCTTCGGCATATGTTTCTTGCATTTATATGAGCTCCCCAATGTTTCTTCTTCTTCTTGTTGTGTTTCTTATGAGAGTGGTAAGCCTCTAACCAATCCTAGCCCTTTGATTTGGGTTTGTGCTTCTTAATGACCAATTTCAGCCATTGATGGAGCTCGGGAATAGTGGGATTGCCAACCTGGACCAAATTAAAGGTTAGTGGGGTGTGGGAAAGGGTTTATCTGGGTAAAGGAAGGTTTGGGTAAAGAGGGGAAGGTAATCTCGTGAGTGTGTGTGGGAATTGGTGAGTGGCGGGAAATGGGTAGAAAGGGTGACCGGGATTGGTTATACATTTGAATGTTTCATAATGCCCAAAAAGAAACCCCGAAGTTTCACATTCTTGCCACTCTTTTTATTCTTTTCTTTTTTTCTTTAGAAAGCTGAGATGATATGATAACAGGAAGAAAAGAGGGTTCTTCTAAGAATACATATTCCAAGTTATTAGAGAGAGGTTTAAGTTCAAGATCCGTAGGAGGTTATTCAAGAGATGTTTTGATTTTTTAATCGGTGTTAAAGGTGATTTTATCGAATGGTGGTTCTTCGGTGTCGGATTTGGATTCAGAATTTTCATCGACAGTCATTGCCATAAATTCATCAAATTCAGCAAAGAGTTTTTCTTCAAGGATGGTTCCTTCGATGGAATGGAGGATTTCACTACCTTTGTCTAGAAGAGCATCGAAATATTCTTCTAAGATTTCGTCGATGACGTCGATACTAAAACATGTATCATTATTTGAATAAGAGTGTTTCATAGCAGAATCGATGTGAAAGATCATTCATTCAGTTCCAACTCCGAGATTGAGTTGTTTCTATTTGACTCGAATTACTGCATCGGCAATGTAAAGAAAAGGTCTTCCTAAGATAAGGGGAACTTTACTGTCTTCTTCCATTTCTAGAATAACAAATTCGACAGGAAAGGTGAATTTACAACTTCAACGAGCATATTTTTAGCTATTCCAACAGGATATTGGAATGACCGATCGGCTAATCTTACGCTCATTTTAGTAGGTTTCAGAGTCTCGATAGATAACTTTGCGTATAAGGAATACGACATGAGATTAATGCTAGCACCAAGGTCTACTAAAGCATTGCAGGAGAAAGCTTTGTTGAAATTTCATAGAATAATGAAACTTCCAGGGTCTCCAAGTTTTGGTGGAACTTTGTTTTGGAGTATGGCGGAACTTTCATAGCTAAGGAAAGCGGCTGAAATTTGTTCGATTTTGTGTTTATTATTTACGAGTTCTTTGAGAAATTTTCCATAGTTGGGCATTACGGCTAAAACATCAACAAGGGATACGTTGATTCGGACGGCTCGGATCATGTCGAGGAATTTTCCATATTAAGCTTCCATTTTCTCTTTTCTGAGGCGTTGAGGATATGGAGTTTTTTGTTTATATGTTTTGGGTGCCGGTGTTTCTTTGACTGGTTTTGGTGTTTTAGGTTTGGGTTGACGTGTAGGTTCATCATCTTCATCATTGCTATCAAAGTTGATAGGAGTTTCAGAATCGTTTTGTTGATCATTTGGGTTATCTGATGGGTTATAGGATTTACCACTCCGTTTAAATACGGCATTCACGTGCTCGTTTCAAGCTTGTAGTGGTTGGTAAGGTTTTGATGAACTACCTTTTGGGTTAGGTTGAGTGTTACTAGGAAGAGATCCAGAAGGTCGACCAGATTGCTTGTTAGCAAATCTGTCGAATTTAGGTTCAAGATTTTAAATTAACGCTTGATGATTTTTGGTTGTTTTGAGCGAGATTGAAAGTCTTTATACTGAGCATCCATTTTCATGGTCATGGCATCCATTCGAGCCATAATTTTGTCAGTTTCGGACCTTCAGTGGCGAAAACAATGGTTTTCTTAAGAGATGATTTGGTTTTTTGATTTTTATCCCAGTCGAGCTTGAGTAAGACTTTGTCTTCGAGAAGCTGATAAGCTTGATTCGGGGTTTTATAGAGGAAAATACCACCAGCTGCAACATTTAGAACTTCTTGGATTATTTCGTTTAGACTATAGTAAAAGATTTTGATAATATTGCCTTTGGAGAGATTATGACCATGGCAGTTTCAGAGCATTTCCTTCATACGAAGCCAAGCACCGGTTAAAGATTCGTTTTCATGTTGAGAAAAGGCTCAGATTTCTCCGAGAAGTCGGTCGAAAAGAGCTAGTGGAAAGAATCGGCTTTTTAACACCAGTCGAGCTTGAGTAAATTTCTTCTTCGAGAAGCTTGATAAGCTTGATTATGGGGTTTTAAATAGGAAAAAAATATCACCAGCTGCAGCATTTTAGAACTTTCTTGGGTTTATTACGGTTGATACCATGTTAAAAGATTTTGATAATATTGCCATAGGACATGATAATGCCATGAGGTTCAATTATTCCTAAGAATTCCTTAATACGAAGCCAAGCACGGTTAGAGTATTCGTCTTCAATTGTTGGGAAAAAGACGGGATTTCTTCAAGGAGTTTAGTCGAAAAGAGCAGGGGGAAAGAAAGGCCACTGAAAAGGCAGTTCATGAGTTTCATCCCACGATTTGTGATAGTTCCATCGTTGAGATCGTCCAACTATGTTTTGCCATCTCTATGAGTGAAGGGTAAACATCAATTAGGCGGACAGCTTCATTCTCGGTGTCTCTGTATTTAAACAAATCCCAATTCCGAGGATTCCATGAAAGTATTTTATGAGGATACGCTTTTGGTTCTACTCATCGAATGGTTTCCATTGATGAGATTCAGGTGGTTACCTTTATTGGCCAGATTCATTTGCGGTTTTCAGGAATTGGGCTTGCGGAACCGGGAGTCAGAAGCGACAACACGGTCAGGTAAGCCACTAATGGGAACATCATCCATGTGAATGAGATTTTTTAGGGTAAAGAGAAAGTGACGGGAGTAATTTATTTCGAGAATTGGCGGATAGACAACTCTCGGGTGTTGAGGTGGGTTGTTTCTTTGAGGACTCTAAGGGGACTCTTTTGTATTCGTCGATGAGGTCTTTCGATTCAAGTACTGTTCATGGTTATCAGGTAATAGTTCAACAAATTCAGAATTGGAAGCATGTGTATGCATCCAAAGGAAAAAATTTCTCGGTCGGTTTGCCAGAAAAATGTACGGCGATTTTTTAAAAGAGGGGATGTTAAAAATTATTTTCAAAAGATTTGATTACAGAACATCTTTGAAATCCTCGGCAAAAGCGCCAAAAACTCTGAGATGTTTCAAAAGCTTTAAATTTATAATGACTGAAAATACCAATTTTATTATAGGGAAAACCCCACCCAAAAACGGAAATTTTTAAAAAAAAGGTATAACCACTTTTGTTAAGTATAATCTTTAGGTAAGACCAGGTCGTCCACAGGGATTTACGTAGTGTCTAATAATCAGCTAAAAAATAAACTTTAACAAATGTGAGAAATATGACTACTCGAATAATTTCATATAATTCATAAGCAATGGTAATAGTTATGATCTTAGACTTAGGACTTTAATTCACAAAAATTATTTTCTCGTCAGAAAACGTTTTCACAAATTAGCTTGTTTAACTTAAGACTTATGTTTAGCTAACTCGATTAGATGTGTCACTCAAATAATCCAGTTACTATTATGTCAAATCTTTTTTTGTTTATCAAATAACGTAAGTGGATTTCTCATCACAGACGATAAAGATCGTAGACAAACCTTTAAAACTATATAGATCACAACGGGTCTTTCGACCTATACCGGTGTGAGTATACAATCAAAGTTGACAAGATCAGACACGATAGGATTATAACAAAAGCTTAAGATTAACAAGATCATAATTATACCAAAATACTTAATTCATTATATTATTTGTCACCCAAGTAGTCAGAGAGTTTTCCTAGAGCCTCCTCATGCTATGATGATCATACCAAGATTAAATTTGATAAAACAAGAAACGTACTGTACCCGGTAAGAGAATGGATCAAAAGCTTTCCTCCTTAAAAAGAATGGTAATCTAATTTTAATGGATATTTTGAGGTTTTAATGAAATTCATTGCACCCTTTTATTCTTAGAACTATGATTTTGTTCTTCCTCGTTCTTCTTGATTTGATCTTGAACCTTCAAAGTTGTATGGTGTTTATGGTGTAGGAAAAGGATAGTGTGTGAGAAGAGAGGAGATGGATTGTAGTGAGTTGATGAAAATGTGTGAGAATTTTTGCTCTATTTTATATGCTGATTTTTTGGGTTGAAGTAGTGCGCGCACAAATAATTTGTGTGACCACAAGGTGTGTTAATGCGTATAGTTAATGAATTCATTATTTTTCGTAGCCAGAATGAAGTGCGGCACACAATCTTTAAAAGGTGAGTCCTTAGCGGGAGTTAATAAACTATTTGACAAGGCCTATTAATTCATTTGAACTAAGAAAGTGCGGCGCACAAATGTGGTAAGTGTTACCACATTTGCACTTTTCATCTTGAGACTTTATCTTTTCTTGTATTTTGCTTTCCGAAGTGTATAAGTACTTGATCTTTGCTTAATTTGAGCTCGGGATATCTTCAAGTAAACCTGAAAGTATTTCATGCTATTAAGTATCGAAAGTTCACGAGAAATGATAAAATATATATAAATAACGCCACTGAAAACATGTATAATTTAGGCGTTATCAATCTGTTTCAACCAATCATCATGTTCAGCTTGTTTTTTAGCTGCTTCCTCCAAATACTTATTAATGGTTTCCTCCAAGCTCGTTTTTCTTTCCTCGAATAGTGGTTGGTTCATAGTGCGCGTGTAATACCCCGGTGGACCCATGTGATACCTAGCTCCACTTCCACCATTGTTTGGAAATGATCTTCCAAACTCTCCATACTTAACTTCTTCAAGTCCCTTGATTTCTTTGTTGAGTGGGCATTCTTTATCAAGATGAGTTCCTCTACAAATTCCACAACCAACCTGGATAGCATGCACATTTTCCTTTAGCTTCTTCAAGTATCTTCCTTGACTATCCAGCTTGCTAGTGATTTTAGCAATTCCATCCGATCTACTACCACTTGTCCTCTTAGATCCATCATGCCATTTATGTGAGTGATCTGTCATGGTTTGAATTGACTCCAAAGCTCAGGGCTATGTCATAATGATAATTTGATTTGTCAATTAAATAAATATAAATTATTTATTGTACTATTATTTGTTGATAATATTTTTGTACATGTATTAGCCCATGGAAATCAAGCAATTGGCGGGTAGTAGTGTCTAACCCCTTACAAAAGATATTCACCTCCTATTGGTTGTTCAGATCATGTGTTGGACATTTGTAAAGAAGGTCACTATACCTTTCCCAAGCTTGATACAGTGTCTCATCACCTTCTTGCTTGAAGTTATGAATCTCTTCAAGTTGTTTCAAGGTTATAGACAGTGGGCAATACCTCTAAATGAAAGCTTTCTTTAGCATATCCCAAGTGTTGATCTTTCTTGAAGGTATCATGTCAAACCATCTCTTTACAACTCTAGTGAGTGTGATAGGGAATACGCGTAGCATAACTGTGTCATGAGTAACTCCTAACATGTTCAAGAGGCTGATGATGTCCAAAACTCTCTCAACGTGTTCATGAGCATCATCATTCTTGTTTCTTGAGAATGAATATTCCCTTTAGCTCCCTCATGAACATTGATCTTGATCTCAAAGTTGACATTGTTCGCAATAGCAGTTTAAACCACGCCTGATGCCTGGTTCCCTCTAGTCAATGCCAAGTAATGCTCCCTGGTGAGTGTGTCGATGTCAGGTTCACCTATTTTGCTACCTGAAACTTAAAACAAACAAAATTAATAACTTAAACAAAATTATAAGCTAAAATAAGAGAAAAAGCAAATATTACAAAAATTCAAACTAAAAACTGATTTTAGCTCCCCGGCAACGGCGCCAAAAACTTGATGCATTTTATTTGTTTGTAATTACCAAGTATTAAATATATAACAAACTCGTTTTATATCTAAGGGTTTTTAAACGCACTAAAACGGCAGAGAACACGATCGTGTGTAGTGGGTAGGATTGTAAGTGATAAGAAGACGACCGAAGGTTGTTCCCACAGAGCTAAGTGTGATCACTACCCCACAGAGTGCCTGGACAGATATGTTCCGGCGGGCGAGGACGTCATAATATACATCACACAAGATACAAAGAACTACTTCTAAGGGTACATTTAGAAATCCAACATCGTTGCATTAAATGAAAATTGTTAAAGTTTTACATAGGTTCATAGATAATATGCGGAAGCGAATATAAGTTTTATAAATTAATAACGATGTTAAAACAGATGATAATAGTTCTTGAAAATCGGGCCAACGCAAGGCGACACCATATAGCAATCAAATACATCCACAGCTAAGCACCTGAGAAAAACATGCTAAAACGTCAACATAAAATTAGTGAATTCATAGTTTTAAATTTGTTATAAGAATAGAAACCACCACACATTTTGTGCAAAAATGCCTTGTGACTTATTATAACAGTCTACAATATACAAAAAAAGGGTAGTTTTACTTTGCCACAAAGCTCATGACGAACCGAGCTAAATGAATGGAAGCATCATAATGCATAATAAACTTGCCTGGCGTGCCATCAAGACGCTTCAACCGAATCACTTACATGGTAAAAAAGTCCGTTTTAATTCCGTAAGAGCTACTTACCGGAACGGGGATGAATTAGTACCAATAGCTCGAATTTACAACACTCGCGCTCACTTACCAATCCAAACAGATCATAAGTTAACAATAAACAAGTTTCATGATAACACGGGCATACAAGGTTCAATACTAATTAGCCAACATGTCAACATGATTGAAAAAACGTAAAGCAAATTGTGTCCACTGTTTAAAATCAAGGTAATGTTTTCTTCTTCTCACGCCCCAAATAGTAAAGCAAAGTAGTAAAAACGTGGGGCTATGAACTCACCTTAAGCAAGTAGTGAGCAAGATATTCAACGAAGTGAATAACGATAACGAATGACTCTAACCGCGACCTAATTAATAGACGCGCTTTAGAAACGAGAAATAAACACGAAACATCATATAAGACGCTTGTAAGAAAAATAGACATCCATAAGTGTTTGCGCTTCAGTTTATATAGTAAAAACATGTCATTATGAAAGTATAAGGTTTATAGTTACGTTACCTCCATGTGATTAATACGAAAAGTTTCTATTTTGGAAAGGTTACTATTTTAGAAAAGGTTAGTTTCGGGACATTAATATACCGCCCCTAAATTATTCCCAATAAGGCCCTTGGATCCTAAAACGCACAAACATAAACCTAAACCTAACTACCAAGTCCATCATGCTAATAAATATCAAAAGTTACTATTTTTTAGGAGTTTTTTTCGTATCGCAATCCCGATAATAATATTTTGTATGTTTTATGAAAGTTTTCCGCTTAAATACTAGAGTACTATATACGTATCGCCAATGTTTCAAAAGCTAAATCAACTCAAAAATTTGTCCGAAACCCATTTTTATATTTCAATCAGCAACTTAAATAATATTTTCCAAAAAGTGTATCCAAAATTTCATTACGCCATTAACTTGGACGTTTTAAATATCCGCTTTTATGTTTTTGATTATATGAAAATCGTATTCTATTTATCGAAAACAAGCTCTCCAAAAACTACTTTCTTGACTAATGAAAACATTTTTAAGTAGCCCAAAACCTCAAAACAAATTCCGATCAGTAACCTTACATTTCGCAAACACTACCATTAATCTATCCAAACTTCACAATATTGTTTATACTAACCTAATCATGTTCACTACTAATCCAACCATCAAAATCCACTCTTAATCTATTCTAATCCCATCATCCTCTTTGTTGCAGACATCACAAGTTCACTCATCCTTTCCATAGACAAAGTATTAATATTAAGAACACGTGAAAACTTTATTACTTCATAAACCCACTAGTTTCTTTTGAAAATTAACACAAACACTAAGGATATATATAATACTTGATCAAGAAAAGAGAGAGATAAAAGAAGGATCAAGAACACACTTACAAGGTGAGAAGAATCAAGAAAGACAAGATCTAACTAGAAAACATTAGATCTTAAACCCAATAACAAATCTTGCAAAAACCCACTTGATAAACCAAAACCCTAACTTATGAAATCTTGAATAAACCCTTGGAATCAAAGAACCAACACTTATAATCACCTAAAATAAGAAGAAAGATCAACCTAGAATACTTGATCTGAAGGAAATCAAGGAAAATGAACCCAAAGGGAGTTTGTTGGTGAGTGTAAGCTAGGAAGAAACAAATAGAGAAGAGAAATTTTTGTAAGTCGTCCTTGAAATAAATGACCTAGAAGTGTATCACATAGTATTTATAGGAACAAGGGTTTAGGGTTTAGAGATATTATGTGAACCATGGCTTATGAAAATTGTCTTGGACTCCTCTTGGTGTCCTTGTGGTTCGAACGACTGATGACAAGGGGGGTTTCATGACTTACTTCCTAGCGAAAATTAAATACAAAGAAATGCTTAGTGGAGTTGTGGTCCTCCCATGGTACATGAAGACAAAGGGTGTAAGAAGTCACAAGTTCTTCTTGCAATGGATAAAACTACAAAGAAAGTCACCAATCTTGCATGTGATAGTAGTGTTTTCTCATTTGAAATTTAAATTTTTAGAGTTCCTTTTCTTTTCTTTTCTTTGCTTTCACCGAAAATTAAAGAGGCTTAAGGGGAGGGGATTTTTAAAAATTTGACAAGTCAAATAGTATTAGATGAATAACTTGAGTTTACATGAAAGATTACGGGTTTTCCGAGTCCTCGCGTTTGATCAAAAAAAACGGCTAAAAACCGTACGACGTACGCGAAAAACATATAAATCGCAAACGAAAGTGAACATGACCTACCTAGCACTTGAAATGATAAAATAATGCATATAACACGTAGACTAAACCAAGCCCGAAGTCGAAACGCGTCCGATGATGTTTTTCAGATTTTACGCGAGATACTTCCTGGTTTTAAGCCAATTTCAAACGAAACAAATAAAAGTCAAATTAATGATCGGAATAGTTTAAAATATTAACCTAAAATTTACGGGGTGTCACATCATTCCCCCATTAAAAGAGCTTTGTCCTCAAAGCTTAAGACGTAGATGTTGAGTTAACGAAAAGATGAGGGTACTTTTTCTTCATTTGGTCTTCGCGCTCCCAAGTAAACTCAGGACCTTGCGATAATTTTCCAACGAACTTTCAACAAAAATCGATATACGTCTCTGATTTAAACACTTACTTCCTTTTCGCGATCCAAGATTTTCAACTGGTTCCGTCGATGAAATTAAATCTTGTCATAGGATTGATGGAGGAGGGGTGAGAGTTTTCGGTGTAAAGTTCGATCTGAATTTCATCCAACGGGAATTCGTAAAACGTACGTCCGGAAGAGACACTTTTTCATATTGGAATCCGAGAAATGTACTAAGGACAGCGGCTTCGTTAATCCTAAGTTTCAAGTTGGTAAGCGACTGTTCCAACTTTAGCAAGTACCTTGAAAGGTCCAATAATGAGGGTTCAGCTTCCCCTGTTTGCCGAAACGAATCACCCCTTTCCATGGCGATACCTTCAACATAACCTTATCTCTAACTTGAAACTCTAATGGCTTACGTATCCTATCGACGTAGCTCTTTTGTCTATCGCGTGCAGCTTGTATACGCTTCTTAATTTGGATGATCTATTCTGTAGTTTCATGAACAATCTCAGGGCCAGTAAGCTGAGCATCTCCAACCTCAACCCAACAGACAAGGCGATCGACACTTACGAACCGACATGCTTCAAATTGAACAGGGCATTTGGAATACTCGGTGTGATGAACTATTTATTGTATGAAAATTCCACTAAAGGTAGATGCCTATCCCAACCTTTTCCAAAATCGATCACACAAGCACGCAACATGTCTTTAAGTTAATGGTCCTCCACTTTTGAACCATGACGTTTAAGGGTGATAATGCCGGAACTGTAAATTCCAATTGGGTGCCTAGTGCTTTTTGAAGCGATTGCCAGAATTGAGAGGTGAATCTACCATCTCGATCAGAGATGATCGAAACTAGCACACAATTCCATTCCTCGCGACTACCTCCTTCAAGTAGTCAACTTTTCCATTGGGTCGTTCTCCTTCATTGGTAGAAAATGAGCAGATTTAGTAAGGCGGTCGACAATTACCCAAATTGTATCTTGACCAGTCGACGTCTTTGGCAATTTAGTAACGAAATCCATTGTAATGTTTTTCAACATTTCCATTCCACAATCGGGATTACGGTTGAACCAAACAAACCAGATTGATTTTTGGTATTCGTAGCCTTGGATTCCAAATATTTAGTCCTTTTGGCAATAATGTCAACACTTTTTGACATATGTGCCAACTCTTCCCGCTTTTCATTATTGGCCAACCACATACATTTCATTATAATATCTTGTGTACATCTGTGTCCTGGTCCAAGATGGATCGAATACTTGACTTATATGCGACTGCGTTCAATAATCAAGAGCACTCAAGTCCACCAAAACAGGGTATCCAACAACTCCTATTCCCTCAAACACAAGTCCGTCACGCAAAGATCGGGCTATATCCAGCTTCTTAATCATTCCACCCAAATCTTCGGTTTATAAGTTCTCAGCTCTTTTCTTTGCCTCAAGCTTGATCATTCAAAAATTTTCTTAGAATATTTTAAACCAAAGTTCCAAAACTATTTTCGAACTCGATATGTGGATTAATCCTTTCTTATTTCGATCTTAAGCACATCAGCCACCACATTCGCCTTCCCCGGTGATATCAAGATCCTCTCGCATTCGTAGAGTCACTTAATAATAATTCCCAAATCAATCATCTCCCCGCTGTTTTCTCATGTTCACTCCTTATTAGATCAAGAATATGTTTAACACGTATATCCTGAACACAACGCACTTCGTGTCGTACAAATAATGTCTCCACATTTTGAGAGTGAACATTACAGCTCCAAGTTCTAAGTCATCTATAGTGTAATTCTTCTAATGAATCTTGAGTTGCGTGACGTGTAAGTTTATGACTTTATCTCCCTTTGTCAAAATCACAACTGCGCCCAACCCTTTTTGTGAGAAGCATCACAGCAAACCAACAGAAGTTATTACTACCTTCAACTAAAAGCCAAAATTGGTGCAACTACATAATTACTTCTGCTTCAACTGTTTAAATGCACTTCCACCATTTTCAAACCCTACTCGAAGTTACCCGCTCTTTTGTGTCAACTTTGTCATAGGCTTGGCAATTTTTAAGAAACCTTTGATATAAATAGTCTGGGTAATAACGAGCCAATACCTAGAAATTGAAGAATCTTTCTGTTGTCGGTCCTTCTCTTCGATGTGCCAAATCTTGATTGATTCACTTAGCTGGGTCCACGTAAATGCCTTCACCTATCAATCACAGTGACCGAAACGAGAACAGAAAAATCTAACCTTTGAAAGCTAAAAAATTCACAGCATTTGAAAACTTAGCGTCACAATTATAAAAAATTCCCCAACTCTCCAACCTCCACTCACTTCACTCGATAAATTAATCACAAAAATAACACTAAAGGACAGTATGCTCTTTCTCTCTTTTAATCACTCTCTTTGCCAATATTTACTTCAATGCTCCTCTTCATTCTCCTTCATTATTCTTAGGATTAGATCAACAAAAGATGTCATCAAAAATTAAAAACTAAAAAACTACTTCAATCCAAAATTTATAAAAATGAACACAAAAATAAAAAAATTTTAACCATATCACCGATCTGTACATTATAGTCAACTAAACAGGGGCCGGTATATACAAATGTCTTTGTCCAATAACAAACAAGTCACAATAATCCACCCTATCACGCAACAAACATATCCAAATCATCAAATGACGTTGTTGTGCAGATGGTCATACAAAAACGCATCACTTGAAAAACTCATAAGGAACTCGTAGTGTGTCCAAGAAAGTTTTTCTTTCCCTACCTTTTATATGTTGGTAGAAAAGAAGTATCCCCTTGCACCACTTACACTTTCAATGATGTTGGAAAAGAAGCTTATAATTGATTAGGAAAGTGAAATGGCTTATCAGCTTCTTAAATTCATCATAAAACAGCTTAAGAAGTAAAGAAGTGTTTGGAAGCATCCTCCTGGTATTGATGAAGATTTAAATGAAGAAACTTGATGATTTTGAAGAAGAATATCAAGTTTAGGGGAGGATTGTTAGGATTAAAAGTCTTCTTGATGTTGTTAGAATTACATATTTGTGTTAATGCTGCTCAGCTGGAGTTGGTACTGCTCAAAGACTTCAAATAAAATATGCTAAGTATTTACTACTGCTAGTACACAGTTAGTACTGCTAGTGAATATTAGTGTTGCTGATGAACTTCAAAGAAAATATGCTAAGTAGTTACTACTGTTAGTACAAAGTTAAGACTTCTCAGCTGAAGTTAATGCTGCTAGTGTAAATATGCTTAAAGTTACTACTGTTAGTGAATATGAAGTTAATGCTGCTAGTTAGTATTGCTTATATGATATGTATTAGTTGTTTATAGAAAAGATTTTAGATACTTGGGGAAGTAATGTAAGCCGACTAGGACTCCTTGGTGTATAAAAGGAGGTCCTAGGGCATAGAGTTATATACATGATTGGACGTATAACTTATAGGTTCAAGGTGTTTGTAACCCTGATACTTTGAGAGTATTCATATTATTATCTTTAATAATATTGGAGCTTGTTTGTTGAATTATATGTTCATAGAATTACTGTTTCATTGATAATTCTTCTTAATATTAAAGATTAGATTCCGCATAATCTTTAATACATTCAAATAAAGTTTCTACTATAGTTGTGTTAGATTTATCTAATATAACTAAACCTTAAACAAGCTTAAGGAATTCTATCTATTAAAGTGGGATCAACATTCACTCGCTATACATGGATTTATTTAATGAAACGTAGGTCCGGTTTTCTTATAGTTTTTAAAGAATTTAGAGCACTTGTGAAAACTCAACATTCGACGATCATTAAATGCTTTCGATGTGATTTGGGGGGTGAATACACTTCTAATGAGTTTGTTGGTTTACTTAAATTGGATGGCACTATATACCATACCTCTTGTACGGACACTCCTCAACAAAATGGCATTGCTCAAAGGAAGCATCATCATCTTGTTGAGACGGCTAGATCCTTTTTGTTGCATGCTAATGTTCCTAGTATATTTTAGGGAGAAACAATTCTTACAACCACATATGTAATTAATAGAATCCCAACTGCACATAATTCTGGTTTATCTCCTTTTGAAAAGTTGTATGGAACCTTGCCTGATTATTCATCATTACGTGTATTCGGTTGTACTTGTTTTGTCCTAAAACCACATATTGAGCGTACGAAATTATCTTCAAAGTCCACCTTGTGTGTGTTTCTAGGTTATGATGTTAGTTAAAAGGGATATCGTTGTTATGATGTAGTCGGTCAAAAGTTGTATACATCTCGCCATATTGATTTTTAGAACACATTCTGTACTATTCTATTCCTACTAGTTCACACAATTTGACATAATTTGAACTCATAAAAATTGACCCCTTTGATGATGTCACCCATGAACCTCTACTTGTTTTGTCGCCTAGAATAATACTTGCTTCCGAAAACAACCTTAGACACAACAAAAACCACACCACAAAACACCATCTCTACTAAAACTGTTGTTGATCCTCCTCTAAGTGGTCAACCAAAGCGTAATAGTAAGTCTACAAAAATAGATGACTTTGTTTATTCTTGTTACTCTAATTTTTTTAGTTCTTTTATTGCCTTTGTACATCATCTTCATGAGCCTGAGTCGTATCGAGAGGCTGTTTGTGATCAACTTTGGCAGGTTGCTATGGCTGAGGAACTTGCTGCATTGCATCAAACTCAGACATGGGACTTAGTACCACTGTCAGTCGGCAAGCGCGCTATTGGTTCTCGTTGGGCCTACAATATTAAAACCAAATCTGATGGGTCCATTGAAAGGTATAAGGCTCATCTTGTTGCCAAAGGTTATTCTCAAGAATATGGTATGGATTATGAAGAGACATTTTCTCCGGTTACAAAAATGACAACGGTAAGAACCTTGATTGCTGTTGCTTCTAGTCGTTAATGGAAAATATTTTAGTTGGATGTCAAAAATGGTTTTTTGAATGGTGACCTAAATGAAGAAGTTTTTATGAAACCACTTTCTTGTGTCTCTCACAAACCAGGAGAAGTTTGCAAGCTCAAAAAAGCACTTTATGGTCTCAAATAGGCACCTCGTGCTTGGTATGAGAAATTTGCAACAGTAGTTACCTCTCTTGGGTTTGTCTCTAGCCATCACGATTCCACATTATTTGTTAAACAATCAAGTGTCGGGCGTATTCTTTTGTCATTATATGTTGATGATATGATTATTATCGTAGATGATTGTGTTGGAATTGAATCACTGAAATTGGAGTTAGCTCATCGTTTTGCTATGAAGGATTTGGGCTTACTTTGTTATTTTCTGGGTATTGAGGTTGCTTCTTCACCAATGTCACACCCCCAAACAGGGCCTGGATGGAATACGTGTCCAGAGGCGTGACGTCATCGTATACATCGCACAAGATCAAGTAACCGACCTCTATATGGACGTTTGATAAAACATTACTCGTTGCTTTGGATAAATCAAAATAAGTCTTACAATATTCTTGACATAAATGAAATAGTTTTAGCGGAAGCTTAAGTAAAATGCAGCGGAATCATAACATGTTTTTAAGACAACGAGTATTTAAGTTTAAAGATAAACATTCTTGAAAGACATCCAGCAATGCATGCAACATCAAATAGCACTTCAAGAACAATCCAGCTAAGCACCTGAGAAAACATGCTTAAAACAGTCAACATAAAGTTGGTGAATTCATAGGTTTGAATTGATGTAAGGTTGGACCACAAGATTTTAAAAGTGATGTGACTATTATAACGGATACAATATCACATGAAAAGTATTTACGTTGCGCTAAGCTCATGACACCGATGCTAAATTAAGAGATACATATAATATGCAAAGTGATGATACTGCCCTACAGATGTCTGACCAAGACACCCCAAAGAGTTTCTGACATGATATATATCCGTTCGTTCATCGACACAGAAACAAGTAAGTGCTTGCTTACCCGGATAGGGATAATTAGTCCCAGATAGATCTATCTATAACATTCACACTTACTTACCCAATCAGTCAGTCATAAGTAATTAACGGTTCATGATGGTTCGGGCATAATAGTGGTCTAATCGCTACTTAGGCAACACGTAAACAGGAAATGATAACTAAAAACACTTGTGTCCAAAATTTAAAAACAAGCAATGTTTCTCACTCCAAAATAGTAAAGTTGAAATCATAAAACATGGGGCTATGAACTCACCTTAGAGCGATGAGCGAATGATATTCACGTAAGAGAAAGATGATACACAATCCTAGCCGTCACCTAAAGGAATGACGCGTCTTAGGACTAAGATATTATATGCGAAACCAAAAGCGAAACGCTTATCAACGAGAAGGCATCCATATGTGTTTGTGTCTTAGTTAGAAAAATGGTTTCATTACGATGACAAAATTTTCATGATTAAAATACGCCACGGTTTACTAAAAGTTTCTATTTTAGGAAACTTTCTATTTTAGGAAAGTTCCAAGTTTTAAGACGTTAATATTGTCCCCTATATTTTGTTAAATCTATATTTCCAAAAATGCCTTATCAATACCTAAACGCCTAACTTTTACATCCGTCTCGACGACTTGTCT
This sequence comes from Tanacetum coccineum, assembly GCA_026074375.1. Lineage (NCBI taxonomy): Eukaryota > Viridiplantae > Streptophyta > Magnoliopsida > Asterales > Asteraceae > Tanacetum > Tanacetum coccineum. The sequence goes on along the minus strand of BQNB010052780.1, from coordinate 19,385 downwards.
AAAAAAAATACTATTTTTAGAAGTCTTACGCTTTTATAACATTCGGCATTCCATAATTACCTTTATGACGTTTCTAATGTTTTCAATCAACACGCTAATGTTTCTATATGTTTCGCCAATGTTTTAAAACCTCAAAAATATCCGAAAGTGTCCGAAAACCTCATTTATAATTCCAAACAGCAAGCTTGTTATAGTGTTTTGCCGAAAAATGTTTCAAACTTCATTTGGTCATAACTTGTTCGTTTTAAGTCCGTTTTTGACGATCCATATACCGAAACGAGCGGGGAATCATATACTATCATAATCTTATATTTCTAACACCTTAAAACATTTTTAAACATCCTTTAGCCTAGGTTAAAGATTTGGACAGCAAGCTTTATTCGCCAAAACACAACCAAAAATCACCCAAACTTCGCATTAGTGCCTATTCTAGCCCTAATCTCTATCCACCAATATTTCGCCATCAAAACCACAATCAATACTAACCTAATACTATCATTTCTATTGTTGCAACACTCATGATCACTCATACTCACAACCAAAACCTTTTGTAAATCAAAGAACCTTAAAACAATACTAGTTTATGTTTTAACTTGTTTATTTTCAAAACCACAAACACATAAGCCTTGAAACTTGAGAATGATTCAAAAACCATAAAGAAATCACAAGAGATAAAATAGAACACTTACAAGAAGAATATGAGTCAAGTAACACACATGATCTAACCAAAACCTTAGATCTATAAAAACCCCAAGATGATCTTGTGAAACCCACTTGATGAACCAAAACCCTAACTTATGAAATCTTGAATAACCCTTGAAATCAAAGAAACCCTTTTTGGAAACACCTTAGATATGAATGAAAATGATCTTGGAATAGTTATATCTTGCTAGAAATCAAAGATATAAATGTGTTTGTGTGTGTTGTTTGCCGTGAGCAAGAAGAAGAGAAGAGGGAGAGAAAATATTTTTGGTGGCTTGCAAATGAAGAGTGAAACCCTAAGTTGTTATCACTTGGTATTTATAGGAAATGGCTAGGTTAAAGGGTCTCTTGGCCTATCAATAGAAGGAAACCAAATGGCTAAGTGAACAACACACATCAAGGGTGTGTGTGGTGTGGGTTCGGACGCAAAGAGCCAGGGGGTTCATGGTTTGATCACTAGCTTTTCTAAATAATTCAAGATTCCTTCCTTAATACATAGTGGAGTTTTGGTCCTCACCATGCAAGGTGACAAAGGACATGTAAGAAGGTGTTGGGTGCATGAAAGGGTGAAGACAATAGTGTCACTATCTCACACATGCATGTTTAAGTTCAAAATAAAGTAGAAAGATTTCACAAGAATTAATTTGAGTATGTATGTATGCGTGTGAATTGAGTAAGGGGAGGGATAACCACGAAATTTTTGACTTCTAAACCCGACATATACGATAACTAGAGTTTACACGAAAAGATTACGGGTTTCCGGGGTTCCGTTTGATCAAAAACGCGAAAAACGTAAATTATACGCTAAAATGTAAAAATCAATACCGGGAGTGAACGTAAACTACGTAACACTTTAAAATGATAAAATATTGCATATAATATCTAGGCTAATCAAAATCCAAAGCCGGAACGCGTCCGATGACGTTTTTCAGATTTACGCGGGATAACCTCTCGATTTTAGGTTAAATTCAAACATAACGGATAAAATTCAAAATAATGATCGGAATAGTTTAAAATATTGATCTAAAATTTACGGGGTGTGACAAAGTTGAACCTGCATTTTCATTCATTGTAAAGCCAAAATACAACTTGATACAATTGCTTACATTTAAAACATAACATAACCACCTAAAAACTTACTTCAAACATCAAGTTCCTACATTGACTACTTGAAAGCAAACACAACAATAAAAAACAACCAACTAATAAGCAACATCTTCTTCATCCTCTTGGCTTGGATAATTTTTCTTGTGCTACCCCTTATAGCTCATTCATTGAACGCAACAAACCTGAAATTATATGCACAACCCGTGTACACATAGGTGGATCATACCAATCAATTATCCCACAATTTGTTCCCTAATAAAACAAAAGTATAAAAATTAGGTCAAAATCAAAATTAGGTTTCTAAAAAAAAATCAATATAGCACTTACTCTTTTTGCACAACAATAAAATCGTCTTCATGGGTTGATTGCGGTCCATGATGTTCGAATGATGGATGGTCCTCCACAGTTAGTGCATCGAACATCCATGTTCATGTTTTTGTGTGTGTTTGTAAGAGTGTGTTTTTAGGAGTGAATGTCTTCACTTTGTGTGAAAAGGGAATATAAAGAAGTAAGGCCAAACCAGAAAAGACCCAAATACCCCGCACGTGATGGTCATGTGACACCATTTCGTTAGTAAAACTGACGATCGTTACCAATAGGGACCAAACCCGATATAGGTCAAAACCATGGGGAGAGGATCCGGGAAAAAAAGACGAGTGACCATTTCAGTTCAATCTGGTAGACCAAAAAGACCATTTATGCAATTAACTCTTTATACAATTTATTATATTAAAAGATACAACCCCTAAATTTAATGGGGTTGTATCCATTAATGGTTTAGAAGCAGTATGTGAAGTTCTATTGAAGCAATCAAAGTGTTAAAAGTTAATGCAGTAATTCGAGATTGAATATGAAGGGGCTTTCCATTTGCAGTTACAAACCGGAATGCAATATAAAGGGGGTTTCGTCCATGACTTGATGATGATCTATTCCCGAGAATACAAAAGGTTAGGTTTTTTAATGTTGTCATTAAATCCAACTTCATTTGATTATGAATTTAGCAATTTTGTATTTGGTTCATATTACCCACCGCACCAAAACCGTCTATTAATTTTAATCAGCAAAGTCAATAAAAGAGTTCAAGGTTTATTAGGTCAAGATGATGTGTGTTAATTGTGGTAGATTTGGGCATTTTTGTGTCAATGTAACTGTTTAAGCTTTGGGGATTTTTATTCTTTGAAAAGTTTATTGTTTTGGGAATATAATGTAGTTGTAGATGCACATTAGGTGTTTGATGAAAGTTTTTTAGTGTCAGTTGTGATTCATTGTTTTTTTTTGCAGGTTGTTGGATTTAAACATAAAAGGTCTCCAAATTCAACATGATTTTGGGATCTTTGAATTCTTTTGAGTAAGTTTTGTGTAAATGTTTTGGCGTGAAATGTGTTTGTTTTGTTAGAACATATTTCAGTAAAGGATGCCCTCAAAATGACATGCCCATGTTGCCCATTTTGCAGGTGTGGTTCTATCTGTTTGGATTTGATAAACCAACGCTAGAGTCGCATGTTCGGTAATTGTGTCAATCATAATTTTCTTACTTAATTTTTCGTGTTTATTCATGATGTGTGTTGGTCTGCGTAATTGGTATGGTAGATTCTTGGTTGTAAGACATAAAGGCAGAAACACGGCTTTGCATACGACAACACGTAAAGGTCGTGTTCAGTTAAATATTCAGTTTTGATCATCTTGGTTGAATGTAGTCACCACAATTGTAGTTTTTTTGCATATTTTGTTTTTAGGAAAGCTTGATGTTATATATGAGGTGCAAAAGGAGTGCCATATCAGAAGCTAAAAGAAATGAAATCCACACGCATAGAATTATGGTAAAAAAACACATTTTCCCTTTACTGAGATACGCTCTAACAAAATCAGTTTTATTATCAAGACATTATCATTATCATTATAATTATGTTTTATGTGGTTTGGTGTTTGACCCTTTTACAGATTGGGTTTTTCTGATCCACTATTTGTCACATGCTGCTATTGTCGGGTTCGAGTTGAACTTGCTGTAAGGTGCCACCATATTAAGTGAAGGTATTAATCTTCTCATATATTTTATGTCACCTATTATTTGGAAAAACTAAAGATTTAAGTTCTAACCCATTTACTTGAAAGTGGGTTGATATTTGTTATGGTCTATCTTTAATGGGTCGAATAGGTCAACTAGCAATTTTGGTCGAATAGATCAACTAGCAATTTTGGTTTCAGTTTGTTTACTTTTCTGAACATGTTATATGCAAAAAGGTTTATAATTTACTGTTTTATAGGATGTATGGGGTGTTTGGGATTGCAATTTTGATAAATATATTAACATTGTTTATCTAGCTTATGTGTTTCCTCATAAAAAGCGTCGACGATGTAACCGAAGTCGATTTCTACAATTTAGTGGCATCGTTCTAGAAGCCAGACCCTCATCAGATTCCGGTCGAACTACAACACACCTTCCAAATATAAAAACAGATAACTACAAGCAAATGGTGGACCTCATCCTTGACGATGTCCTGTAACACAGTAGATACAAAAAACCGAACAAAAAAACAGCGTACAGGTTAGAAAAGTTCATTTCTGATTTACTTCCCACTACAAAATGAAAATTATATAAAATCTTAAACATACTTTCCTTCGCCATAATCGCAGCAACAACATCGTCGCAAGAATATGCTACAACGAACCTTCTGGAAAATCAGTATCAAGAGACGAAGTTACCAACAAATCAACAAAGACGGCACATTTTTAGGATGAGAAAACGAATGAAAAGGGAAAAAAAGGGGTGTTTGTTTAAGCTTATTCGTGGCGTTGCAAACTAATTTGATTTTGGGTTATTTTCTCATAAGCTTAAAATTTCCAGCTTATTTTAAGATTTATTGATTATATAAGCTTATATAAGCCCATTGCTCTAAAAATGCGCATATTTTAAGCTTATAGAAAATAGGCTTGAATCACATAAGTCCGTTCGGCCGTATCATGTTGGAAATATTTACTTATCGTTTTTTGTTTAATCAATTGATTAGTATTGTTCACATCTGTTACATTAGTAATATTTTAGTGCATACATTTTTTAGTAGATGGCATGGTTTGGCAGCTGGAAGAGCGCGATTGGAGCGTGGTCTCAGGTAGCTTTTCTCTAGCTGTAGTGGGTTTAATTATCAAAAACTTAATTTTTCCCCTCTTTATAAACGTAATGTATTAGAATTATTTGGGCATCCGCGAAAGTTGATGAAGAAAACAACACATATAACTGCTCACAAATTAGTTGATCGAACAATGTATGTTTTGTCTTACGTTACGAGGGTGTTTATGATTGCTTATTCAAGTGATTGTGTGCTTATTTTTACGAAGATAAAAAATAGTAAACGGATGTTCGTAAGGTCACTCTATGCATGCTCTACTGTCATATGTTTTGTTCTACTAAAATTGATTTATATCCTATCTTGCGTATTACTAATAGTTAACTTCTCTTTTACTTGATGTTTTAACAATTTTATTGATTTATCAAAATATTCAAAATGACATAATGTTTTTGTGGTAGTTTATATCAAGGCTCTTGAAGATGCTCTTGCTGTTTTGGACAAGATCTCCATGTCCATTGATGTGAATGATCGTGATTTTCATATACGTTGTGTCGAGGTTATGCCGATAAGCCGTAGCTCACATCTGCAACTTTAACGATAAATGTTCACCGCATAAATCCTCAATCCACCATCGATCCCTGTTTACCTTTCTTTTTTCATGGGAACGAAACTCAATTGTGTTACATGGGGTGTAATAGCGGTTCAAAACGGTTTATGAGGCACCAAGTCGTATATGCAAATGGAGTGATGTGATGTTGAAACTTCCGAGATGGACGTTTAAAAGATATACCTTATAAGTCATGCTCGCAAAATCATTTGAAGAGGAAGGAGCAAGAAATATTCAGATAATTCATATCTTTATGATTGATTTTGAAAAATGCTCAAGTAATTTATATATTTCAATTTGAATTTGATCTTGACAACTTTTAATGTTTTTAAGCAAGGCAACTGAAGTTATTAGATTTCAACTTAATTTTAAGCTGGATAAAGTTCTATAGTACTATTTTCTGTCAAAATAGAATTAGCGTTTCTTAGCAATATCAGCACACGAAAAGAGTTCATAGCCATGGGCAACGGCAAGAACAAAAATGTATTCAAAAATATTGTATAGTCGTGGTTAATGACAAAACGTATGTACATGATCGAGAAGGTAAATATTTAACTGGATAAGAGTTTATAAGCTGTTTGTAATCGATATCGTCATTAATGTACAAGCCTGTACGTAGTTTGCGAGTTTAAAGTTTTTCGACACACTGAATGTATGAAAATAGCAAAACCAACAAACGTCATGCAAAATAGATATGGATTTTGTTTCAACCTTGAACCTAATACACTTCCTTTGTATAAGTTGTAAATTTCTATGTAATGAACCGTATGCGATCAACAATTAGATAAAGCCCGTGTGCAACGCACGGGTATACAACTCGTACACAATCAACAATTAGATACAATCTGTGTGCATCGCACGGGTCTGCATGTCTCGTTACGTATAATTTGAGAATGATCCTAGAATGGTGGGACAGTTTTTTAAAAAACAATATCCAAAATACCTAATTAGCCCTTTATTTTTTTATTTTTTTTAAATAAGTAGTGGATATTTATAAAACTGCCATCTTGCATTGATATGATGTACATCATGCATTATTAAGAGTAAAAAAGCTAGTTCTGTAGATTCTGTACAAAAAAGTGGTTCTACAAAGAAAATACAACATAATATATATGTTCATACCTATTTTTTAACACGAAAACTATATTATGCCGGTAAATTTGTGTGACGGTGTTAATTTAAAAAAAATAGAACATTCAAGTAAGTTTAATTGTTTCTTTTATTATGAATTTATGAATTTACTAATTTAGTATCTAAATTATTATTATAACTTATATGTACATTTTTTTTATTTAGTGAATTTGCAACTGGGCCACCAAAATTCAATTTATACATTCGTCATGGAGACAGAATTGTTACAACAAATGTGTTATATGTTTACTGGGGTGGTAATGAACACATGGTCTGCAATATTAACTTTAAATATTTGAGCAGAAGATTAATTACTCACTTAGTTTCTAAATGTTGATGGCAATACAATGATATTTGCTCATATTATTTTAGAATTCCAACAGTTCCAATGAACGAACCATGGAGTCATAAGAAAATCAAAAATGATTACAATCTGACTATTTCGTTGGATAAAATTCAAGTCGGTCATGCATTCGACATTTATTTGGCACATAGAAAGTATCCAACACTTATTGACCCAAATCCAATAAGATGGAAGCAACAAAGATGGGAAAGGAATGTTGGATTAGTGGACACGTTGAAGCAAAACATCGTCGCAAAAATAATATAATTATTTAATATGTTTGTTAAGTTTATAATATTATGTTTGTTGAGTTGTTTACAAACAATTGTGGGTTTTTTTAAGCGGACGTCTTCTTGTACTTAATTTTAATATTAGTATTTTAGTATGATATTTAAACTATATTCATGTCTATTAATTAGATTATTTGTTTATGATTGGACTATTGAATTTACACCATTTAAAAACAGCATATGATTCTCTTTATTTAAGAATTATTAATATTAAGATCTTCAACTTGTAACACAAACAACAGGTTTTGACATGTATGATTTAATATGTTTCTGATACAATGTTATATTTTGATTAAAATTTTATGTAGTTTGTTAATATATTAAAATATAATAAGTGTATTAGGGTTGTATTAAGTGGCGTAAAATTTATCTCAAACATTGCGCGAAAATTAATTCCGAATTATAACTCCCCGTAATAAGAATTCATCTTAAAAAAAAATTCATATATATATACTATATATATATAAAATAAACTATTATAAAAAAAAAAAATTGAGTTGTTTGTTTTATTTTTATTGTTTTTTTTTTTTTTTGTTTTCTCTTTTTTTCTCCTTTGTTTTTTGTTTTTTTTTATTTTTTTTTTTTTTCTATTTTTTATCTTTTTTTTGTTTTTCACAGTTTCTGTCCTGTTTTTTGTTTTTTTTTGTTTTTGTTTTTGTTTTTTTTTTCTTCTTTTATAGGGATGGGGATTTTCTTACGTATTTTTTCTTTTTTTTTCTACACTAGAATTCACTCTCTTACCGTTAGATCATCTATGTACATCGAATGTTGAAGCTGAGTCTCCCTTCGTCTCTTTCATCGCTATCATCGTTTCGTTACTTTCATCGCTATCATCGGGAGTAAAACGATTGTGGTTGAACTTAAAGTCATGACAATTTTAGATATCAAAAACATCTTCGTAATTGTTATCAACAACACTATAAGCTGATCTATTATCATTTAATTCATCGGTAGAAGGTATCACACTTATGGTTATTGATATTGATCTATAAGAAACAAAACGCCAAAAATTAAATAATCAATTTGTTAACGTAAATATTTCATAATAATATAATTTATTTATAAAAATAAAACCTCATTAACGTCAGCATCATATGATTTTTTCCACCACCTTTTCATCTTTAAATGCGGAATATGTGTCATCACCGTTATAGATGTTAAATGCAACATCATCCTTAGCAAAGACAAAGAAATTTAATACATACCCCATCACCATTAGAATCATCATCTGATTTAGAGTAAATATCTTGATTGTTTGTCGATTTTGAATTTCGTGTAGACATGTATGTTTGCAGTGGCGGAGCTTGACCGTCTTGATTGGGGGGTCAAAAATTTTCGAGAATAAAATGTAACATTCTTATATAAAATATAGCGAGAAACAAAACTAATAAACTACCAATACTGATTAGACAAAGTAAAAATTGGTAAACTATTTTTCACTCTTGAAAGGTTTATACATTCATGTGTAGTCAAATTATTATAAATAAAACTAATTTCTATTAGAGAAAAGAATAGTAAACCATGAAAAAAAACTACAACTATGCAGGTTTCTTTTTATTTTAAACTTAGACTTTTTTCATATGTACCAAGTTTTTAAGATGCACAAAATGTAAAATACTATTATAAATCCTTGTATCCATATAAATAACTAACTAGGAGCAAAATATTAGGGGGCGGCCAAGCACCCCTTCTAACCTTCGCCATTGTATGTTTGTTTTCTATGAATGCAAGCTTTATTATTATTAAGTTATGATATTTATGTTGTATATTTGTGAGTTATATTTAATTTATTTCTATTAATGTTTAAATGTTGTTGATAAATTTAAATCCATAAATTCAAAAAAAATCTAAAAGGATATTTTAAAAATCTCATTATTAGAGTTTCGAGATTAAGTAGGCATAACAATAGTTTTAATAGGTAATCATATTATTGAATCTATATTTAAGGAATAGAAATGCATAATCAGTTCCATATTTAAATACATATTCAAAAAGTTAAACTATTATCCCAAACGCATGTAATATACTTATATAATATTGTATAAGAAACATATTAAACAATACATGTCAAATCCCTTTGTTTCTGAAATTGTTTCTGACATAAATATTTTAGCATACAAAATTTATTTCTAAAATAAATTAACTTTTGTAGCATCACCATAGACAAATACTTTCTGTTAGACAATGAATGAAATCAACTTCGTTATGAAACGTTGTTTGTGTTATCAAAATCCAAAGCTCCATAATTGATTAATTTAATGCCATAAAAAGTGTATTGTTTGCAGAAAAAAGGGTGCACATAATAAATCAGAAACACATTTCAAACTATTAGATACTAGATCGTGTTCATTCAATAAAAAAACAGTAATCGTGTTTAGAGTATTACAAGTGATTATACATATTGGACTTCAATAAGTATTATAAGACTGAAAGAAACTGATTATACACATCATAATACATAAAGCACTCTAAAATCATAATAAATTAAGCACATCATAATACAATCAAAAATCAAACAGTGACTATATACATAGAAACTTCTTGCTGATTGAAATTTATTTTTTTAAATAATGTTATCAGAAAATGATTATACACAAAAGAATTCAATATGCATTATAGATATATAGAAAAAATCTGATTACATACATATTGAAATTTAATTCTTAATGTATCACTACATTTGACATTCTTCTTTATTATTCAAATCGGCAAAACCCTGACTTTGAATAAACAATCAACTCCACCTTGCTCTCCATAGACACTGTATATACATGGATACAATCAATATCAACATTTAATTCATACCACTACACTACTACACAAACTAGTTTTTCCCACGGTAAAATCTGTGGGAAATCCCGTGGGTATGGGCCCTTATCCATGGATTTCCCACGGAATTATTCCGATGCAAAAACCCTCGTAGGTAAATATTTTCCCACGGAACGTTGACTATTTCCCACGGATATTACCGTGGATAATCCGTGGGTTTGATTTCCCACAGATTTCCCACAAATTTCCCACAGTTTCTGTAGCCATTTTCCACACATATCTGTGGTTTTTTTCCCACAGATTTCCAACGATTTTCACACTAGAATCTCTCCCACGGATTTCTTACCAAAATTTCCCACGGTTTCTTCTAGTAGCCATTTTCCACACATATGTGGTTTTTTTGCCACAGATTTCCAATGATTTTCACACTATAACACTACTATAAAACAGGGCACCACCAACGGCCATATCCATTAGTGATCTGTTAGTAAAGGTTGTTAATGACGGATCATTGACAGAAAACTTCCGTCGGTAATATAAAAAAAAAGTAATTATCCAAAATGAACATAATACATTCCAATCATGTTTTAGAATCCTCAAATTCAGTTACAAATTAAGCATTCGAATTACAAGTACGACGTAACAAAAGGTCTAAATAGATAATATTTGATATTGAACTACAAATACCAAAAGACGTATTACTTAGGTGGGAAGGGATGTGGTGATCTACCAAGCATAAGATCTTTCAACTCCTTGAGCTTCTTTTTCCATTCACGGCAATTCTCCTCTTGTTGGTCCTATATTATTCCTTCCTTAGCGCAATTTTACGACTAAAGTGATATTTTTTCTGCTGCTGTACTTTTTCTTCCAAGCGGAGTACCTAAAAAACACATTAGACCAGATCATACCAATATCATGTTTCAGTCTAATACAACCCATTTTAATGCGGGCTTAACTTGGCTACATGTCATGCCTATGCAACCAAATGGCTGCAACGTTACCATATAAAACACATTTTAGCACTTAATTCCCAGCCTCAATATCTCAAACCCATCGTAAACAGTAAACTCCAAACTTAACTCTAATAACATTCTTCTCAAAATCTAGATGAATATGAAAACCAACAGCCCTTGTTACAATAAAAAGTTTCATTGTCATCCTTGGTCTGAACTAATACACTAATACAGGATGCCAAAGTAGCGCCACAACCTTAATAACATCTTTTTCTTTCATTCAACATTTATTTTACATAGTTAGAAAACAAGTAGCCATGTTTGATTATTTTTATTTCTTAAAAGCCTTGTCATTTTAAGAATGTATCAGTACTTAAAACTAAAACATAATACAAAGTATAAAGTGTCATGCTTTCACTGCCATTAAGATAAAGAAAAATAAAAGTAAAAAAGCCCAACGCAAAAGGGGAATCATCATGTTTCCCTAATGCATAAGAGACTGATACGTGAATATATCAGCGACAAAAGTCTTACAGTCAATCCGGCCAGCTTTGTTCTGAAACTATTGAACTCTTCTTGGGAATGACGGGGTCTCGAAGAGAAAGTTAAGTGTGTAATTCCTTTTCATCACATTGATGAAGTCTTTCTAAATCAGCCTCTGCTTCACCCGCAGTTAAAAAAAATTAGTTAGCCTAACTGTTACTCAAAGAAAACATAAAAGGATTATACAATATATACTGAGTACAACTGTAGAGAGACTTTATCTACCTTGTGAGTACTGAAAAAATTGTCTCTTTGCAAGTTCCGGCTCAGGTATGTAATACATGTATGCATAGGTCCATATAATAGTCGTCTACATTCAACTTTCGTAGGAGGAATATCATATGGAAAGAAATAGTAATTAATTATCAATGCAAAAAAACCAATGTATATATCATCAAAACAGCTAGTGTGAATAACTTAGAAAAGACATCATAAAAAAAAGGTTAAAAGGGTGCTTCAAATAAGTAGCATGACCAAACACCTGATTCACTCTCAGTCCGTGTCCTTCAATTTTACAACATTGTTAAAAAGGTTCCTTATTTATCCAACATAGCCTTATTCAAGCTTATCCAAAAGGTTCCTTAAGACAACTTACTGGCCAAATCCAAAAAATAAAAAACCATTTCAACCTTAAGACAACTAATTACCTATACAGTTACATATAAAAACCCAAAAAGTCATGTTATTTGGGCTATTATTCTAAAAATGGCCAAAGTATACTCAATTTTAATATTCAACTAAACAAGCTAGCATAGTATCTATAACAAATACTTCATTGATATTGAAAACTTATAACAAATTAACATTTATTACATATTTTCAAGATGTGCTTTACTTCAATAGTAGCAAAAATGATGTCGCTTATTTTATATAACTTTAGGGTCACACAAATCCTAATTTATAAAATCACTAACCTAACACATGAACACTTTAAATTGATGATCAAATTGAAGATATAATACTATACAGTACCTTGTTTGTGAACAAATGAACTTGATATTAGTGGGATGATCTGACTGGCAATCGATGGATGGTTTGTGGTTGACCATTATGATGATATAAGATGTTAGATTAGGAAAAGATAATAAGTTTTGAGGAATAATACCATCCAAAAGTTAGATGAGAGAAGATGAGTTTGAGGATGTGAAATGTGAGATCTAGATCTGAGATAGCAGATAAGATAAATGGAGGGGCAATTTAATTTTGATGAAATTTTGGGCGGGACGTGTGCATATGCGGAGAGTGAAAATTTAATTTTTAGAATGGTTGTTAAAATAATTCTATGTTTTTTTATATAAACTAGGTATAAAAACCAAAAATATACTTAATATATGAAAATTTATTTTTATTTATATATAATAAGTTTCATATAGACATGATTAAAGAGCGTTTGTTAGGGGTGAGCATCGGGTCAAACCCATATCGGACCAAAAAAACCAAATCGGCCAGGACCGTTTTAGCCTAAAACCACAGACCAAGGACCGAACCGAATGTGTTCAGTCAGGTCTGGTCCGATCCGGTTCTTCGGTCGGTCTAGTCCGAGAAGGCATTATTGGTCGGTTGTACGTAAGACCGACCCGGACTAGGGACCGAACACGAGGTAAAGTGTGGACCGAGGACCGGTTTCTCGATTTGGTCCGGTCCGCGGTTCGATATGCTCACCCTTAGTTGTTACGGGGCAATTTTTGTGACACTAGTGTCTCGTCCTTACCTTGATAAGGACTAGATTTTCACCTTGCTTATAATAGAGGTTTACTACTTTCGTCTTGCTTGGTCTCATCAAGAGAATACCCCCAACTCTTTACCGGTGTCATGTCGAGTCATGTACTTAGGGGTACAAAGGTAGCTCGACTTGAGAATATAAACATAATATCACTTAAAAGCTCGATATTAACTCGAGCCAAGTCTATATAAGCTCGAGTTTGATTCATTAAACATACACGTGTACATATCCACACATATACAATGGTTTGTTCCACATAAACGTTATACCCAAACTTACACATACACTTGCGACACTCACATAAATAGTTACGTTAATAAACAAAAACATATAACATGAAACTAAAAACACATATGAAGATATACTAAGTCATGTCAGAATGTGTAAGTATACAAAAACAAAAACGTAAAAACGATCATTTTTGTGGGAAATCCGTGGGTATTTACACACACATTTCCCACGGGTTTATCAAATCAGTGGGTAATCTGTGGGAAATTACCCACGACTTTCCCATATATATAATCGTTTTTTTTTTACTTTTTTGATATAGTTACGCGTTCATGCATATACACGTTTGTATACCTACATACAAAACATCTATAGATACAACGAATGTCATAAACAGACATGCGGAACATACACGTGTACATATCCACACATATACAATGGTTTGTTCCACATAAACGTTATACCCAAACTTACACATACACTTGCGACACTAACATAAATAGTTACGTTAATAAACAAAAACATATAACATTAAACTAAAAAACACATATGAAGACATACTAAGTCATGTCAGAATGTGTAAGTATACAAAAACGTAAAAACGATCATTTTTGTGAGAAATCCGTGGGTATTTACCCATGTATTTCCCAAGGGTTTATCATATCGGTAGGTAATCTGTGGGAAATTACCTACGACTTTTCCACTGACATAATCGTTTTCTTTTACTTTTTTGATATAGTTACACATTCACGCATATACCTACATACAAAACATCTATAGATACAATGAATGTCATAAACGGACATGCAGAACATACACCTGTACATATCCACACATATACAATCGTTTTTTCCACATAAAGGTTATACTTAAACTTACATATACACTTGCGAAACTCACATAAATAGTTACGTTAATAAACAAAAACATATAATATGAAACTAAAAACATATATGAAGACATACTAAGTCATGTCGGAATGTGTAATACAAAAACGTAAAAACGATTATTTTTTGTGGGAAATCCGTGGGTATTTACCCACGTATTTCCCACCGATTTATCATATTGGTAGGTAATCTATGGGAAATTACCCACGACTTTCCCACAGACATACGCATAATCGTTTTTTTTACTTATTTGATATAGTTACACGTTCACGCATATACACGTCCGTATACCTACATACAAAACATCTATAGATACAATTAATATCATAAATGCACATGCAGAACATACACGTGTAAATATTATCACGTATACATAGTTTGTTCCACGGAAACATAAAGGCACTAGTTTTGTGGGAAATCCGTGGGTATTTACCCATATATTTTCCACGGTTAACACATAGTAGCATTTGTGGGGAATTTAAGGGTAATACACGGTTGGTTACCTATGAATTTCCTACGGACGATTAAAATACTAATTTTGTCAAATAATACGGTGTGAAATCCGTGGTTGATGTAGATAAAATTTGCCACAAAATTTTGGCCGTGGCTAATATGTGTGAAATTTGCCACTATTTTCTCACGGATAACTAATCAACAAGAATAGTGTGAATATTGTCGCAAATCTGTGGGAAATTAGCCACGGATTTCACACGAAAACTTGGTCAACAATTTAGTGTGTAAATAGTGGAAAATCCATGGGAAATTTACCACATATTTCCCATCGAAATTTAGTCAACAATTTGGTGTGTAACTTGTGGGTATCCCGTGTGAAATTTCACACTGTATTTTTTCCGTGGGAAAAATCTGTGGGTAAAAGCAGTTTGTGTAGTAGTGAATAACGTCTTAAACCCCTTTATCATCATCCGAATCACATTCAAGGTGTTACAATAAGGAAATCTTGGGGTTGCACTTGACAACATTTTCCCTTTTGCTATAAGCGAACTACATAAATACACAAAATTCCAACCCAGAACATCACTTTAACTAACACATTTCTCATGTTCTAGTTATATGGAGAAGTTTATACTTTATAAATCATATTGGTGATTCAAACACTTCTCGACTGTGCTTTTATAGGAGTTGGTTATATACTTATAAAAGTTTTCACATAAGTATTATAAGAGAATCAAAAAAGCCCAATTGGAATTCTACCATGTCCCTCGTATGATTGTAAAACCAAAAGTAAACACTTGAAATTTTAAAGAAAGGCAAAATTAATGGAAGTCGTGAGAGTTTATAAAGTTCTTTGGGTATCCCACATCGGTGGAGTTTGTAACCAAAAATGGCTATATATACAAAAGCATATACATATTCAGCATTGAGTTCTAAATGAGTTTAAGTCTTTGAGAGTGATGGTATATGGTTGAAAAAATCAAAATCAGATACGCATTGCTTTCAAAACCTAAACACATTTCGATCTTATATTTTGGAATCATTTTTGTTTAAGTCTAACCCAAGCCAAAAAAATCGAGTAAAAGGAAAATAAAATTCCAATTGAGCAATTAAAAAATATGACTAATACTCTAATTAGAAATTTATTATCTTATGAAAAGCTTAGACACAAAAATATTTTACAAAATCATTGTACTCAATGTAATATACATGAATGCACTTTAGATAAAAATATTTTTGTTTACCCGTTCGTTACGGCAGCCCCCTGTAATTAAAATTTCGACGAATAGTGTTTCTATTTATATGTCTTTCGTGACGAATGTGTATAACATTATGGTGTAAACATGTACCCCCCATTGTTTCTTATGATAATGAATGTAACAAGAGGAGTTTGATGAAAAGAAAACATGAAGATGAAAAAGACGACATGTATGACGATAAAAAAAGGTTAAGACAAACTCAAACTTGCAACTAAATAGTGTAATACATCAATGTAGTTAGATGATCAATACCATTTGGTTAGAATAAATGATTATAAAATTATAAAACATATAGTTGATTTGCATCATGTCAAACAAATGATAACTTTCATTGTTTGTATAAAGTTTTATATTAATTGTATGAAACAAGTGGCAATTGACCGGCGCGTTGCAGCAGGGCAATTATTTTGCACAATCGTGTATATTGTCTAAGTATTTTAAGCATCGTTTAAGCTATTTAGTACGTTGAAAACATTACAGCCAATCTATTTTGCTTTATGTCGTAAGATACGTTGAGCTCAAACTATACTGGTTTTTATAAGAGGTTTTGATAGTAAACTTTCAAACACGAACCATAATAATAATTTTACTTTATAAAAGAACAAATATTATATGTATGTACACATGCATGGCTAGCTAGTGAATAGGTATAACTTGACATTTTGACCAACGTTAACTTTCTATAATCTTATATCGTAGTCAAGAATGTGATGGTTATTTGATAAAAGAGGTTTGTAATTTGTATAGTTGGCTCTGTCGTTTTAAAAGTATTTAAATAAAAATCGTATTTATCTTAAGATGTCATAAATATTCTTTTTTTTTTAACGGCAATTTTATTAAACACTAGCAAGGAGCTAGATCAACAACAAACAATATAAGGGTTTTTAAGCCAATCGTTCCATTTGATCGATGCTTTACATCGATATTTAAACCAATAAAAAGAGCTAGAGACTAAATTATCAAAGATCAAGATATTCTATTCGAATAAAACATAACAACTTTTGTTTTTGAGGCAAAGTAGGTTTGTGGAATAATACTCTACAAACATAATAACCGCAGAGGCGGAGCCAAGGCAAGCCTAGGCGGTGCCCGGGAACCACCTTAGGAACCAAAATCGTTTAGAGGTGCTATGTAAAGAAAATTTGGGACCTACCTTAAAATTGCACAAAGAACCACCTTAGGATTCAAATTCAGAAAGAAAGAAAGAAAAACCAAAAGAAAAAAGAATTCTGGCTAAATACGTCACCGAAAATCAACAGAATGATGAAGATTTTTTATTTTTTTTGAACGGCAACAGAATGATGAAGATGATGTAGGTAGCACTCTAACTTTTGATATGAGGTGGCAGAGACTTTTTAGCTTAAAGAAAAAACTATGTATATTAAACAAAGTATATTTTTTTTGACAAATAGTACAAATGATATAGTAGTAAAAAAATTAAAGTACAAATCCTTAAACACGACATACAACAAGAGCGTGAAAAAGAATCCAGCCAAAGTTACACATGTGATTTCATTACATTAAAAATGATCATAAAAGATCTGTAAATATTGCATATTATTTGGCAAGTAATTTTTAGTTTTGGGGAAGTCTATTTACGTTATTTTTGGGCTTAAATCCATAAACTAAATTATTTTGGTACGAGATTATCAAATTGGTAGTAAGCCTAATACAATGAGTTTATAAGCCTTTTCAAGTTTATATAATCTCATAAGGTCGGAAAATAAGCTACTCTGGAAAACCGTTAAATTATATGTAATACACTGACCCGACACGACCCGACCTCATCCGTTTGAATGATTTACCCGATGATTTTGTAGCCTCGAAATAAAAGAACCACCTTAGATTTCGTTCTGGCTCTGCCACTGAATAACTGGGTTTGTCCGTGAGATATTCAAATAGCATATGATATGAATTGTGCATCATCCGCCAAGTATATAAAGTATTAAGAACTCGCAACAACAAATCGACACATTTAATGTTCATTCCCACTCGAGACAAAAGTAATATCTAATGAATGAGTTTATGTTAAAGTATCAATCGGTTATTATATAAACAAGTAAGATAGCCCGTGCGATGCGGCGGGGCATAATTTTTTGCGAATCGATTTCGAATGAATATTGAGTGGGAGTGTGTCTGAGCGTTGCGACGGGACTCACTTGTATTTAACGCATGTATTTTATTTCACTGAGCATTTCTTTAACAACCACGGAATTTGAATGATTATTTGTCGTTAGGGCGAGTATAGTATTTTTTACTTATTTGGTTAACAAAATATGTGATATTCGTATTTATATAGTATGATGTTTATTTGGAATCATATACTAAATGTATTTACTTAGGGGGTGTTTGGAATTGCGGTTCTACATAGATTATATGATTATTGCGTTTTTAAAACGCAAATAATTAATTTTTGGTGTTTGGCAAACAAACTTAAATAATCAATTTTATGCGTTATATGGGTTCCAAAATGACGTTTTGGAGCTGCTACTCACCCATTACTTTTTGGAAACGTGATTTTCTCTTTTTTCTTTTTTTTACCATAATGCCCTTATTAATTGTTTTGTTTGCTTGTGTGGCTTTTCTATGTCCTTTTATTTTCATGTGTTTCAAGTTTTGTCTTTTCTATATCCTTTTTGGTAATTTTATTACTAAAGTTTATAAATAATATGTTTTGCCAAACACTCAAAAAACCTATTATCTGATTATTGCGAAATAAAATAGCATAATCAAATTCAAACACTATGTTTCATAATCACGTTTTGTAACAGCTGATTATTTGATTATCCATTTTCAAAACACATAATCTATTTTGAATAAGCAATCCCAAACACCCCCTTATTGAAGTTATAAAAGCAAGCTAGAAAGCAGTCAGTTTATGAATCAAAGAGCTTTTGTCGGAGGTTCTTGGAGTGATAGCAGTGAAGAAGACGATGAGAAGGTTAAAAACGAAATGTGTCTCGTAGCTCAAGCATCAAGTGAGGTATGTTCCGAATCCTCTTACTTTAGTGATGAAAACTTGTCAATAGATGATTTAGTATTAGATAATGAATATGATAAACTGTGCAAAATGAGGTTAAAGATAATCACTAAAAACAAAAGATTAAAAGCCACTAGAAATAGTTTTGAAAGAGAACTTAGTATTCTAAAAGAAAAAGTGTATACACTTGAGAAAAACGAGAGAGTTGATCTCGAATGTATAAAATGTCATATGCTTAAAATTGAAAATGAAAAGTGTTGGAACCCAATATCACTTTCACTTCATTATTGAAACAAGAAAAATAAGATGAGATAAAATGGAAGAATTGTAGAGAGAAGTTAG
>BQNB010052779.1:28065-40323 GCA_026074375.1 Tanacetum coccineum | reverse complement strand
AGTGGAAAATACAGTAAAAGGATCTCCTAATAACTAAAGTCTAAGCAGCTTTCACATTGTATGTTTGTCTCACAAATATGTGATTTTCTTAGTTGACAAAAAAAAGGGTTTTGATGGAAGTTTTACTCTATCCATCTCAAAAGTACTTCAAAAGTTTAATCAATGAAAAAAAAAGTTGGAGTCCAAGCAAACAATTTGTCAAGCATGTGACATCTGTCTTTAGAAGAAACATAAATACAATAACCCACAAAACTTGATTCAAATTTTGAATTTAATTAGTACTTGATTAATGTTTGAAAATCAAAAGTGACATGAGAAACAAGGGGGTACATGCTAGAAAAACATCATATAGCTACAGTAGGTAGCCATAGCAAGATCATATTTTCATTGTACAAAGTACAAACCAAACAAGCATTTAGTACAAATATGGTGGGTGATGGCGTATAATAGGTTTACCAGACCTCTGGCCTGAACCATATTGTCACAATGGGCCCCAGGCCCAATCAAGCAAATAGAAGCAGCTAAAATATGATGGGTCGGAACTAAGCCCAATCCTGCACTTGCACGGCCCAGAAGAAGCAAAACGGACGTGACAAACCCTCTGCAAACCAAGAAACGTCCGCGGAAGGGAATTAGCATCCGTAAGACACAATTTATTGCAGACCCTTGCCAGACAAGGTACTCACTTTGGCTCACTAACAGAAATAAGCGAAATGCTGGGAAAACCTAATATTTGGCTCACCTATAAATAGGGGTACCCTGACATCCCATAAGGTACGATTTTCTGACCACATTTTACACACATACACTCTGATATTCTTTGACAAAACATGAATACTTACTCTCACGCCGGAGTCTTATCATGGGGTCCGTCCCACGGTAAGACTAACGGTTTACTCTTATTTTTGCAAGAAACTATCCAAATCACTTGATTTGGTACAAGATCTAATCCATTTACATATAGTTGGCCCGGCCCAACAAGCTATCCAGATCCAATTCAAACCCGTAACACAAATTGTACTAACAAGTTGGCGCCATCTGTGGGACCCATTACGCAACTACGTTCCCTAAAATACTCACCATGAGCACACATTCTGGCCCTTCTCCTACAACAAACACGTCCGCCGTGCGGAACACGGTGGAAAGAGGAAAAGAAAAATCACAAGAAAACCCAAATGAGCCCGCATCCGATGCAGCTCTTAGGGAATTTTATGATAAGAACTACAATCAGTTGCTGCCAATCCTCGCTGAAAAGATGCACCAAGAAAAAGTGCAACAAGAGAAGCTGAAGGCAGTAAAAGCTCGTCTCAACTTTGAGGAGACCTTACAGTACTCTAAGTCGGGGGCACCAAGCAGAAGAAGGGATGTCAGGAAAAGACTCGGACCAAAAGATGCCCACAGCATGTCCAGAAGCCCTGAACCAAGACGCGACTGATCCAGATCACCTAGAAGAAAAGATCCGGAAAGAGAGACGGTGTTCAGAAGATTGGAAAAGGGTGTATTCCACAGGTTGTGTGATAAAGAGAAGGGTACGTCCGCATACTCCGATAGTTCAAGGCGTCAGTCATATCACAACAGTCGTTGAGACACCGAAAGCTATTATCAGAGTTCTCGCTTGCGAGGAACGGAGCCCGCTCCTAAGAGGCATCATGATAGAAAAGCATACTCACGTAAGGGAGGAA
Organism: Tanacetum coccineum; assembly: GCA_026074375.1. NCBI lineage: Eukaryota > Viridiplantae > Streptophyta > Magnoliopsida > Asterales > Asteraceae > Tanacetum > Tanacetum coccineum. Next base: position 38,641 of record BQNB010052779.1, on the reverse strand, counting down.
GGATGTCAGAAAGTAAGGACAGTGCAGGAGGACATTGAAAATCTAAATCTAAAAAGCAAAGGTCAAGTTTGGAAGATGAAGACCTATCCCAGCCATGAGTATGCGAGGAGACTGATTCGTTCACGCCTCGCATCCGCTATTTCGATCTCCCAAAGAGGATCCATATGCCTAGCCATGTCAAAAAGTATGACGAAAGTGAAGATCCGAAAGATCATCTTAAGATTTTTCAAGCCGCAGCCAAGGTAGAACGGTGGGCGATGCCAACATGGTGTCACGTGTTCAATTCCACACTCACCGGAAATGCAAGGGTTTGGTTTGATGATCTCCTTTCGGGATCCATAGATAGTTATGACGACCTGAAAGAAGCATTCTTGGCAAATTACCTCCAGCAAAAAAAGTGCATCAAAGACCCCATCGAAATCCATCACATAAAGCAGAGGAAAGGGGAGTCCACGTAAGATTTTGTACTGAGGTTCAAGATTGAGAGTAGGGATGTTAAAGGGGCACCGGAAGTCATGAGAATCTCAGGATTCATGCATGGAATCACGAACCCTGAGCTGATCAAGCGTTTGCACGACAAGATCCCAAAATCCGTAGACGAAATGTGGAAGATAACCACAGCTTTCCTCAGAGGAGAAGTGGCAGCTGGCAACCAGGAACGGAAGAAGACATTTCCGCCATGGAAGCAGCAAGATGCCGGACACAGACAAAATTTCAAGAAAGGAGGCTTTAAGAATCAACAAAGGTCGGAAAAAAGGCAAGACAGATTTGCCCTCCTCACGAAAACACCAAAAGAGATCCTGGCTCTAGACAAAGGAAAGTTCAAACCTCCTCCTCCAATGACAACACCGGTGGAAAAAAGGAATGCTAGCAAATTCTGTGAATTCCACGGAGAGGTAGGGCATACCACAGATGAGTGCATGCACCTGAAAAGACAAATCGAGGAAATGCTTAAGGCAGGAAAGCTGTCGCATTTGATCAAAGAGTTGAAGCAAAACAATGGGAAAGACCAAGCAAAGGTGGCAAAGAAGGGAGAAGCCGCAGGAAAGGACAAGCCACTAGCAATCCTGATGGTACAGTCGGGACGGAAGATAGCCAAACAAAGGATCACCCAAACATTCTCTCCGGAGACAATGATCTCGTTCCCACCCTTAGGGGAAGAAGATGGAACGGAAGGGCCCATGGTTATTGAAGCTGAGGTAGGAGGACACCTTGTCCACCACATGTACGTGGACGGGGGCACCTCTTCAAAAATTCTGTATGAACACTGTTTCAACCAACTTAGCCCAGAAATCAGAAACCAAATGGTTCCCGCAACCACATACTTAGTCGGGTTTAGTGGAGAAATAATATGGCCGCTGGGGCAAGTATCGCTGCTCGTAAAAATATGCGATGAGGAACACTCAACTTCCGCATGGATGAACTTCATGATTGTATGATCGCATTCTCCGTACAACGGAATAATAGGAAGGCCAGGTGTAAGGAGAATCAAAGCAATCCCGTCCACATCCCACAGAATGTTGAAGTTCCCAGTGACAGGTGAAACGGTCACCCTGCGGAGTAGCAGGATCATACCGCTGGAGTGCACAATGATCTCAAGACCCAGAACGCAGCAGCCTGTGGTTGACCAGGTCACAGAAGAAAAGATTCAAGTAGCAATTTATCCATAATATCCTAAACAAACTATAGCAATAGGTTCTACCTTAACTGAAGAAGGCCGAAAGAAGTTGTGCTGTTTGCTAAGGCAAAACCTGGATATCTTTGCCTGAAAACCAGCAGACATGATCGGGGTTCCGCGTCACATAGCGGAACACAGGTTGAATGTCTGCGAGGGATGTTTTCCCGTCAGACAAAAGAAAAGAGGGCAAGCACCCGAGAGAAACAAGGCAATATGTGAAGAGGTGGAAAAGCTAGTAAATGTCATTATCATGAAAGAAGTCCACTATCACAGTTGGCTATCAAACTCGGTAATGGTGAAAAAACATGACAACAGCTGGAGAATGTATGTAGATTTCAAAGACTTGAATAAAGCATGTCCCAAAGATGGCTATCCGCTACGGGAAATAGACTTGAAGGTGGAATCCCTCTGCGGGTATCCTTATGCTTTCTGGACGCGTACAAGGGATACCATCAAATAAAAATGGCAAAAGAGGACGAGGAAAAGACAACGTTTATCACAAGCCAATGAATATTCTGTTACTCGAAAATGCCGTTTGGGTTGAAAAATGTCGGAGCAACTTATTAACGTCTGGTGGATAAAGCCTTCCAGAAGCAAATTGGTCAGAACCTGGAAGCGTATGTGGATGACTTAGTTATCAAAATTTGCACGGAACAAGAAGTAATCCGGGATGTGGAAGAAACATTCAGAACCCTCAGAAAGATAAACATGAAGTTAAACCTGAAAAAATGCACCTTCGGGAAGAAGGAAGGCATATTTCTAGGTTACAAAGTGAACTCTGACGGATTAATGGTGTGTCCGGATAAAGTAGAAGCAGTCCTCAGTTTGCCATCTCTAAAGTGTTTGAAGGACGTGCAAAGACTAAACGGAAAATTGGCAAGTCTCAACAGGTTTCTATCCAAATCAGCCGAAAGGTCACTACCCTTCTTCAAAACTCTAAAAAAGTGCACTAAGAAAAGTGACTTCCAATGGACCACGAAAGTAGAAACGGCCTTCTAGCAGATGAAAAAGTCGATAGCAGAATTGCCTATGATGGTCGTGCCACAAGAGAAAGAAGAATTAATCATCTACTTGGCAGCATCAAAAGAGGCCATCAGTGTCGTCCTGATGACAGAGAGGGACGGGAAGCAAATACCCATTTATTTCGTCAGCCAAGCACTACGAGGTCCAGAAATCAATTACACTCCAATGGAAAAGCTAGTACTCGCTCTAGTAAGTGCTAGCAAGTGACTAAAAAGATACTTCTAGGCACATACAGTCATTGTAATCACAGATCAACCAATAAAGCAGATGTTATCAAACCCAGAGGTTACGGGAAGACTGCTCAAGTGGAGCTTTGAGCTAGAAGAACATGACATTCAGTATCGGTCAAGAACATCGGTTAAGGGGCAAATCATAGCGGACTTTATAGTGGAACGTCTGAAGGACAACTTAGAATATACACTCATGGAGGACGCGGAAGAACTCCCAGACCCATGGACACTGTTCATAGACGGATCCTCCTGTGCAGATGGTTCCGGGGCAGGACTGATACTCACCAATCCAGAAGGGATGGAGTTCACCTATGCTCTAAGGTTCAGGTTTGATGCAACAAATAACAAAGCGGAATATGAAGCTTTGATCACTGGATTAAAGATAGCGGAGCAAATGGGTGTAGAAAACCTCCAAGCAAATGTTGACTCATGATTGGTGGCCAATCAAGTGAACGAAACGTATGTTGCAAAAGAAACCGCATGATTCGATACTTGGAGAAGGTAAAAACGCTCACTAGCAGCTTCAAAGCGTTCTTAATAAAATAGGTTTCGAGAAATGAAAACAAGAAGGCAGATGCGTTAAGTAAGATAGCATCAACAAGTTTTGCACATTTAAGTAAGCAAGTGCTGGTGGAAGAACTGAAGGAAAAGTCCATAAGTGCAGCAGAAGTTTTGGCAGTAGTGGAAGAGGAATGAGATAGGTGGATGGCCCCCATTTTAAATACCTCTCGGACAGAACACTTCCAGCAGAAGGAAAAAAAGCAAGAGCAGTGAAATGCAAGTCGTGGCGGTTCTCCATAATAAACGGGATACTCTATAAAAAAATCCTTCCTCGGACCATGGCTACGCTGCGTAGGACCACTCCAGGCCAACTATATTCTAAGAGAGATACATGAGGGATCTTGCAGCATGCACGCAGGCCCACGATCCGTCATGGCAAAGGCCTTGCGGATTGGTTATTACTGGCCAACCATGCACGAGGACGCAAGAAAGTTAATTCAAGCATGCCAAGACTGCCAAGTTCACAAGCTTGTCCCAAGGAACCCTCAACAAAAGTTAAGCCCAATCACATCTCCGTGGCCGTTCTACAAGTGGGATATTGACATCGCCGGACCTTTTCTGGAAGGACCCGGAAAGGTCAAATTCTTGATAGTAGCCATCGACTACTTCACGAAGTGGATCAAAGCTAAGCCAGTTGCAACCATTACTGGAAGCCAGATCAAAAAATTCGTGTGGGATAACATTGTTTGTAGATTTGGACTCCTAGGGGAAATCATCTCAGATAATGAAAAAGCAATTCCAAGACAATCCATTCAAGGATTGGTGCGAGAAACTATGCATCCGCCAACATTTCGCTTCTGTTAAGCACCCGCAAACTAATGGCCTAGTGGAAAGGGTAAACCATAGTCTTGGGGAAGGGATAAGGGCTAGATTGGACAAAAGGAGCAAAAACTGGATGGAATAACTTCCTCATTTCCTATGGGCACACTGCACAATGATAAAATCCAGCAACGGAGACACCCCGTTCTTGTTAACATACGAAACGGAAGCTGTCATCCTGGCGGAGATCAGCATGCCTACACTAAGGACAGCGGAAGTAAGCTTAGAAGAAAATAAGGAAGCTCTGGAAATCAACCTTGACCTACTGGAGGAATGAAGAGAATAGGCAGCGATACGAGAAGCAAAAAGCAAAGCAAAGATGGAAAGGTACTACAACTCTAAAGTCCGAAGCGTAAGTTTTACACTAGGAGACCTAGTGTACCACAACAACAAGGCAAGCCATGCGGAAGATACAAGAAAATTAGGTCCCAAGTGGGAAGTACCGTATGAGGTAACGTAAGCACTGGGAAAGGGCGCATACAAGTTAAGAGACCGGGACGGAAACCAGCTTCCACGGACCTGGAACATCAGCAACCTTAAGAAGTGTTATGTACACAAAATGTAAGCAATCCACCCATGCGGACTCCGCAGTAGGGGTAATGCATTCCAATATATCTCAATCATGCATTGTAATGTTTTCCTTTGAAACTTTAATAAAAAAAGTGAAGCCTAGCTACCTTCACAACTTTTATTTTAAATTCTTGTTATTTACTTTACGAAATTATTATATTTGTGATTAAGACGCGCACGCAATAGGCCACGGCCCAAATAATGTTATTCCGTATGACAAAAGGATGAGTAACCTGATAATTCACTCAAGTATGTAAGAGGCATTACAAGCCCAATACTAAAAGTGTTTCATGAATGCTTCACTAAGTCTATCATTACAAGTGCACAACGGTGATATTAAAGGATAACAATAAAGGGAGAATAACCCATAAATATTCAAGTAAGATTACATGTCACCATAATATTATAACCATAGCAAATACTTTAGCTAAGGAATTAAAGTATCCAAATTGTACAAGTACATTTGACCGCATCCAAAAGGGTCACACATGACCGCGGTATATAATAGATAAAAACACTTAGAAACATTCTTTACATAAACAAGGCCGTAACAAAAAGGTCACACGTGACCATGGCCAAACATTCAAACATATCACTGAATATTCAGCTCGGCATCATCTACATCAGGGAAAGGATTAGCATCCGCACTTACACCTTCTTGACCAGCGCAACCTCGTAGCCATCCGTAGAGATAGGATAAATAAAGCTTGCAGAAGCAGAGGTAACAGACAAGGCCGTGGTAATAGCAGTAGTGACGGGCATAAATTCAGAAGTACCTTTCGTACCTGTTAAAGCCGTAATGGATAAAGGCTCAGATAAGGGAATAAAGACGTCGCGGAGTGCTGATCTATGATGGGCAATATTCTCTTTAATCCTCCAGACTCTGGAGCTGGAAACATCTAATGAAAGTGACAAAGCAGAAGCACCAACGACATGCTAGTCCAGGGAATAATGAATGGGAACCATTAGCTGGTCAACGTGAGGCTGCGACCCAGTCAAACCTAACCTTTCCGCAAGAGACTCTTCCAGTCGAAGAATTTTCATTATGGTTTCAACACTCGCGTCTTTGTTATACTTCAACTCAGCAAGCAACGAGAAGTTCACGCTCTAAAGTTGTTGCAAAGCAGAAATATAGTCAGCTTCCGCGAAAGGGTTGTACGCAGCAACATTTGTCAGGACCCTACCTTCCTGACCATGAGTAATCCCGGCAGCCAACCTATCTTGCATGCCTTTCTCAATGGCCTTACTGATAGCCTCTCCGAGGGCAGAAAGATATCCGGGCGAGTGTAGACATTTAACGGTACCAAGCTTCATCCCATGAGTAAGCAACCACCTACAGCCGGCAATGACAGTAAAAGGTGAGGATAGAAATTCTCCTCTAAGTGAAGGGCCATCTCCACAAGGTCAGTGTCCAGCTTCTCCAACTTATCACTTACAATCTTCATCCGCTCGTTCTGAAATTTCCCAAGCTGCTCCATGCAATTCTCGTACGTCGTGACTTTCTCTTGGAGCCCAGCGGAAGAAGTTTCCAGCTCATGAACCTGTAATCATGCGGAAGTATACAAGTGAAAAATAATAATAATAAAAGAGCTAAGTGTAAAGGCACGTACCTGATTCGTAAGATTGTCATTATGAGATTTGATGCAAGTAAGTTGTGCATTAGAATCAGACAGTTCACGTTCCTTTCTCACAATCACAGTCTCTAGATCCGTCACCTTCACATCCAGAGCATCACGCTCCTTTTCAAGGATGAGATTACGCCCATTCAAAGCATTAACCTCATCCCGAACAGACTTCTTCATAGCCGCAAAGCCAGAAAACTCAACACGAAGACGAATAGCCTTTGCAGCTTTCGCTCCCTTTAGCAACAACTGAGCCCGTAGACTCTCAATCTCTCCTTCCCTGACCTTCAACAAATCCACATGTTCATCAACAACAGTCTTCAGCTTCCTTTTCTCTTTGATATTGTACTCAGCACGCATCCTCACTTCCGCGCTCAATGAAACCTGGCGGGCCGCTCCAACATTGAACTCGGTAAAAAGCTGGTCATGATCTATACCCCGAATGGAAGCAAAAAAATTAGGAGGAGCAAATTCATCCACCATCTCGCGACAGACGTGACCGTCATCAAGAAGGAACCCATTAATCACGCTTCATCGCGGAACATAAACCTTTTAAAGATCAAACTCAGGGTCGATGACGGTACGGATACCACTGATGAGGAAGTCACTCCCGGTGAGATCCGAACAAATACCAGCATTAGGATCTCCACTAGCGGAAGAGGAATCAACGGCAAACACCGAAGGCTTAACAGTTTTTTCCTGAACAACTGCAGCAGGACCGGAGGTCAAAGTAACAGTAGTGGCAGCCGTAATAATAGGAACAGAGGGCCTGGTAAAAGAATCAACCTTAGCTTCCGCAATATTAGCACCAGAATGGTGAGAAGAATCTAAAGAAATTATGAACCTTTGCGGAGCACTGACAGTCCGAAGGTTAAGCCTAGTCATGGAATCAATATGATCTCCCCCCTCGCGCTCCGGCGTAGCGTACACGGAAGATGTGACAAAGGGTAAAGCCGGAATAGGCTCACCCCTAACCTCAGCATTCAATACGGCCCCGGCTAACAACCTCTGAACCGTGGACCTAGACTTGCCAGAAACAAAAGGCCCGTACGGGGTCTCATAATCCTCCCTTAACTTCTTAGGAGGATGAGAAGCCCCACCAGTATCAACAACAACGGTTTTTCTTTTCCTGTGACGCCTTGGCTGTAACGGAACAACTTCCTCAGAAATAGTGTCAGCAGCCGTAGCAACTAGCTGAACATCAGTATCTCGCCCATCTCCACCACCAGCGGAATCCCCTTGCTCCACCTGAGTACTACTCCCCCCTCATCAAACAGTTTATCAACACTAGCAGCCAACTCACTCTCACTACGGTCGAGCGCAACCGGAAGCAAAGGAATAGTGCAACCAACAGTTACCTCCAACAACCGTGGCTCACCTTCATGTCACTCCCGCTCAACAACCTTAACCTTAGTAGGATCCGGAGTGCAAATAAAAGCAAAGATATCCATATCTGCAAAACGAAGCACAGTTAAAAAAACACAAGAGAAAAAGCTGAAAAACATATAATGTACACACAAAAAAAGACACTCACCCTCTCCGTCCCTGTCCATAATTGAGGGATAAGTTTCCTCATCCAGAGTGTAATGGCGGCTAAGCCCGACCAAGCACAAGAATTCCTCAAGGAACTTCCAGAACGGAGAGGGATGATCAACAAGAATAGCATAATCTTGAGCGCTAAAATCAGTGGCCTTCGGAGCGGGATCCCTAGTCACATTCTTGGCAGTATTCCACGGAAAGCGCGCAGGACAAGCAAAATCATCAACCCAGAAAAAATGGTCATTCTAATTTTTGAGAGAGTCCAAAGGCTTCGTATAACATATAAGGGACTTCTCAGAACGTTTAATGAAGGACATCCACCCATTCTTTTTAGAATTGACATAAAAACAACGGAACAAACCCACGGTTGGCGTAATTCCGAAAACACGGCACAAGATTTCAAAGTAAGAAACCTTGGCAGCTCCAATAACGGAAAGTTAGGATATGTTGATACGGAAGTACCTAAGTATATCAACAAGGAAAGTGGACAAGGGAAATCTAAAATTGGAAAGGTTGAAAAACCTAGTGTATAGCCCAATCTTTCTGGCAGGCCTTTCATGCATTGTGCTATCCCGATCGGGGAGGACTGGGTGAACCTCCTCGGGAATATGGAATTTTTCACAAAAAATGTCAAACGCTATCTGAGAAAGAACACATTTAATGTTTGTAATAGTACTTATGACAAAGAGAAAGGTTCAAAAACTTAACCTGCTAAAAGTTCTTCGAAACACGATAAACACAGATGATTATAAAGCTTGAAAGTTTTTAACAATGGCGAAGATAGTGGAAAAAGTAGAAAGGATACAGTGAAAAATGAATCGAGTATTTATACTCTCGGCATAGCAAATGAAGAGTATGTTAGGATGCTTACATGTGGCAATGAATTCTTGGGTCAACGACTAGGATTAAAGATAGAAAGTAGTGATGACAGTTAAGAAGTTGGACCAACTGGTCAAATCAGTCAGAAGATGAAAGGCCACAAACAGACCACGTCAACCACGTCTCATCTACCAATACATGTAATGGCAGCGGAAGCACAGACGACCGCGAAAGACAAAGAGAGCACGGTAATGTAGCGGAACCTGAGTCCAGCAATACCTATCGCACGCAATAGACATACTGGACTGGGGGGACTTGATGGCGTATAATAGGTTTACCAGACCTCTTGGCCGAAACCATATTGTCACAATGGGCCCCAGGCCCAATCAAGCAAATAGAAGCAGCTAAAATATGATGGGCCAGAACTAAGCCCAATCCCGCACTGGCACGGCCCAGAAGAAGCAAGACGGACGTGACAAACCCTCCGCGAACCAAGAAACGTCTGCGGAAGGGAATTAGCGTCCGCAAGACACGATTTATTGCGGACATTGCCAGACAAGGGACTCACTTTGGCTCACTAACAGAAATAAGCGAAATACTAGGAAAACCTAATATTTGGCTCACCTATAAATAGGGGTACCCTGTCACCCCACAAGGTACGATTTTCTGACCACATTTTACACACATACACTCTGACATTCTCTGACAAAACATGAATACTTACTCTCACGTCGGAGTCTAATCGTGGGGTCCGTCCCCACGGTAAGACTAACGGTTTACTTTTATTTTTGCAGGAAACTATCCAAATCACTTGATTTAGTACAAGATCCAATCCATTTACATATAGTTGTCCCGACCCAACAAGCGATCCAGATCCAATTCAAACCCGTAGCACAAATTGTACTAACAGTGGGCATGCTAGAAAAACAACATATAGCTACAGTAGGTAGCCATAGTGGAAACTGGAAAGTGTGTGAAATGTGGTGGGCATTGTGTGTACAAGTCATGATGTGTGATGTACAAGTTTGTGGAGTGTTGCAGGTGTGGATTTGAAGGCTTTGGTTGTGGAAAGAGGACTTACTATAATGAGTGTTGCAGGTCTGGATTTTGTTAATGGTGAAAAGGGTATTGTTTTGCTTATGGTAGACGGTGGTGATAAAATGGTGAAAAAGAGTCGAGTTTTTCAACAAAAAATGAAAGCGGTGGTGGTGGAGCACAGTCGAGCAGTGGTGGTGGAGCAGTCGAACGGTAGTGGTGTCGCCGGAATCTGAAAATAAAGACGGTGAGGAATGTTGGCGGTGATAAAGAGATAATATAAAAGTCTTTATATTATCTCTTTATCACCACCAACATTCCTCACCATCTTTATTTCATAGGAGTGAATGAGTGATATTCATTGTTGCATGTGTTTCTTCACAGACGAGTAAGATAGAAGCAGTTGAGATTTGTATGAGAAAATGGCCTTTAAATAATGATGAATTGGCCAGTTTGGCCTTTAAATAGTGAGGTGAGCTTTTCCAAAAATGAAATAGTCTTTAACTATTTAAGCTGACGTGTCATTTTGTAAGGGCCTCACAGTAAAAACCTTATAGTATAGGTAGATATATGACTTGACCCCAGCCTACGGATAAATGAGGGCATGCTTGGTTGGGGGTTATGGGCTATAAGGAATGGGTAATATAATGATTAAAAGAGGTTGGTTAATTATAATGCAA